>QNGE01002914.1:0-92000 GCA_008508345.1 Paragonimus westermani
TGGACACAGCATTTCGGCGCTCTGACGCGGTATCGTTCTCGTTGGATTCTCTCTCTGCTCAACCTAAACAACACTAGTGAAAGCCCGTGGTAGACAGAGTGATCATCAGGCCGCCACTTTGACACAGTGACCATTCCCTGCTAACACTGACCATATGTTACTGGTAACAACTACCAGCTAAAAGGTTCACAGTTCGGATTTTCAACCAGACAGCTTTTAACGGCCTAAGAACCTACCTAGGTTCACTTCCTCTCGATTATGATTCCGTTCACCAGAAATACTATACGTTTCAAAGCGCAATTCAGACTTATTTGTACCATGAAAAATATGCGCTTCCTCTTAACGTCCACTATCTTTGCACAGGATAATTCGTCTTCCCGATGACCGTTCTCACTTATTTTCAAAGCACAAGCTTAAGAGAGACCCGGAAGAATTAGGCGCGTTCCACATTGTTCGAAATAGTTGTAGGTGGAAAATCCATGACCACACCAAATTCGTACGATAAAAGGTCTTTGTCTGAGTCTGCGGAGAAAAAAGCTTCTTATTTATGCATACGTGACGACGAAGAAAGAGCAAACCGTCAGCCCTTTCTTTGCGACTGTCCAACTGGCAGAATTCATCCGACTCCCTAGTTGTGGTCGAGTTATTCAGTGAGTTCTACTCGGCAGTCTACAGCATTGTACCACCTAGCTGGCATCCTATCCTAACGCTGCAGAATTTTCGGAAACCACTCATTATCGTTGAGTTTTCTTTACCAGGTAACGGATACCTTTTATTCTAGGTTAATTCATACAGTGCAGTGGGCCCTGACAACATCCAACACAGAATACTCAAGAAAGCAGCCAGTGGTCTGGCAGGATCTCTTTATAAGTTGTTTAAGCAAACGCTCCAGGTTGGCATTCTCCCTGGTGCATGGAGAGCGGCGACGATCACACTGACATTTGAAGCGGGCGACCGACACTCTCCCGCTAACTGTCGGCCAATCAGCCTTACCAACATTCCACACAAGATAATCAAGCGCCTATTAAGGCTTGTCATCCTCAATCGCCTCTCATCAAATCATTATTTTTCTTCTACCCACCATGACTTGTTTCCTAAAGGGCCATGAAAAACAAACATGCATATTTTCATAGATAGTCTGACAGTGGCCTAAGATAATGACTTGATCTTCGATGCTATCTTCTTTGATTTTGCCAAGGCCGCCTGAAACACAAACTGGAAGCCTATGATATTCAAGGAGAGGTTACTGTAGTGGCCTAATCAATCAAATGATGAGAACTAACCAAAATTAACGGAGGGAGACGTTTCCAAAAATTAGGAGTGGCTCACTGACCTGTCAAAATCCTTGAAGTTGGGTAGGCCACCGCCCGAGAGAAAGAAAGCAACAAGGAGTAGATCCGGACGACGACTGATAGATAATTCCACACACGACATGGAATGACCAACGTTCGGCGTCGATAGGTCAACAAGCACGCGGAGCCAGAGAAAGTTTCGTTGTACGAATAGTAAGCCAGCCCAAATATCCATGCAAACGGAGTAGACAGAGATGGGGCGCGGTAAGTCCTGCTTATTATCGATCAGGACAACCAAATAAAAAAAGTGATGATGATACTTTCAAACAAGTTTGCAAGTGAAGTTAACTAAACGGCATGTACAAAAATGTACGAAAGAGTCGCAAAGTATAATTATGAATTACAGACACTACATTCTTCGCTGGATTGCCTCTTTTCTTGATGACATGACGTTTAGCAGTAAAACCGAATCAGGCCTTTCTTCTGCTTTCCCCTTTCTGTCTGAGTTCCCCAAGGGTCAGTGCTAGTTCCTCTGTGATTCATGAAGCACATCGACGACCGGATATTATCGACGATGGATACTATTCCTAGCAATGTTCAGCAATGCGTCGACGACCTAAAAATCTGAATTGCCACTGATCCCAATGCTCTTCAGATGGTTTCTGATGTAATTAAACGCTGGTCGAACAATGGGGTGTCTCACTAAATGACAATTAGTGCTCTCATGTGTCACTCGGTGGAGATTCTGACAATGTCTTCGTGAATCATTGTGCGTTCAGTATAGCAGTATCGTGAGAGTCGATCTGCGGGAAGATCTGAGTAATTGGTTGTCATCCGCCTTATCTACCACTGGTTACAAGGAGGTTGCGGTATTAAGGGATCCGCCATTCTTAGGATGATTGAGCGCACTTCCCTCGCATAGGAAAGAAAGCGTTTCGAAAGCGTTACGCTTCTCAAGTCTGCTAATCATGTCGTGTACGCCGGTCTGAAGAAAGACATGCTCACTGTTGACTGTTTCCAGCGCGCTGCCACCAAATCAAGCATGGGTTTAAGAAATGTCGCGTATGAGACTCGAAATGAAATTCTTGACTTGCATCCATTTAAAATGGGTGTCACGCCCTGTTTTCATTGATTGTCCTTAAGACAAACTGACGCCCACTTGGGACTGAGGAAGGAAAACGGAATAAACCCGGGAACCCTGGACCTCTGCCTCGAACCCGTGTACCACTCGCTGAATCGCTGAATCTACATTGGTTTTCAGGCAAAGGCAAAGATTGTTTTACATGTTTATGTAACTTGCCGTCAAACAAGCCCTTTTTAAATTTCACGGCTTATACCGTAAATTCTGTTCAAGTTATTTTAGACTAATAACCAGCCAAGTAATATGTTCCAGTTATAACACTGGTCATTTATCCCATACTGATTATTACAGTACTTGTGTTTACATTGTGAGGCGCTTAGGTAGTTTTATCGCATAGGTCGCATGGGTTGTCCCATGACATCAGACAACGAACTCCAACAAATTACCCCTCTGTAAAAAAAAGTAATTAATAAGTAGACGTGGATTTCTTGGTTGACGTTTAATTTGAATTTGGTTATGCTCCAAATAAGTTAGAACCTCTGGAACCCACGTTTTCACTAAACTATTACCAGTTCATTTAAAAATATTTTGTTGTGTAAATCTTCAATCCACTGCTGTGCAGAATTTGTTTCATGCTCTAACCTGCTGTTTCTGCCAGGACTGTCGCAGCGTGAGCGATCTGATTTTTTGGTTAAATGAGCACACCTAACTGCATTGCGGATATAGAGGTTGTAGACCTCATTAAGATTAAAGCCATGTTCTGAGTAGGTGAAGTCACCGTCTATCAGAACATTGAGAAATCTCGGAATGTGAGCACGTACACCACGTAGGTAAGCAAGTGTCCATTGATCGATGGCGATATTTGATGTCAATAAACCACACCAGTCAGTCAGGTGGTTGAAGGATTCCATTGCGCGGTACAACTTATGAGGAAATAGCAAATTATACAAAACGGCTACTGTGTCGTCGATGGCTAGAACAGCGGCCATACGCGTTAAACACCTTCAGAAACAATAAGCACCACACTTCTGTTATGCGGAAACTTGAGACTATTCGTACGTTAACTATCGCTAGAAAATCATCTGTTAGGTTGAAGAGGTGTATTGTTAATCAGGAGACACGTAAAAAAAGTTAATACGCAATGATCTTTATGCAAGCGAACCGTCAGTGCCTAAGCAATTGTACGATGGTGTAATTTCTGTAAGCTACAAGACGCTTAGGCACAATCAAGGCTACGTCGTTATCTGAATAGA
Organism: Paragonimus westermani; assembly: GCA_008508345.1. NCBI lineage: Eukaryota > Metazoa > Platyhelminthes > Trematoda > Plagiorchiida > Troglotrematidae > Paragonimus > Paragonimus westermani. The sequence goes on from QNGE01002914.1 coordinate 3,627, forward strand.
CTAGTCAGAAGACAAATTAACTAGCATAAAAACAAAACCACCAAGACGTAAAGGAAACGATAAAAAGTACAAAGAGGGCTGGGTCGTGATTGGTACTCAAGGCTAAACCCACGATAAACAAGGGTTGACAGATGATTTTGTGCGCATACAACCGGCTGTCGACGGCTGATAAAAAAGGCTTCGACATAGTTGAGAATTTGCCGGCTGTGAGCGTTCGTCAAGACCTTACGCAAACATACGATATTGACACTGTGACCTGTGGTCGACAAGTGCATTGCAGTTGACGGAAGGGCCCTTCGTCCCCACACTGTGTCACTCCTTGGCGGGGGTCAGTGCAACTCTCAATCACCGTGTGATGTGTTCGTTGGCCGGGGTTTTTAACACCCTTTCTGTTTTACAAATGTGTGTTCGCAACTGCAGGAAAAATTATGGGTACAATGGCTGGTAGAAAAGAGGTATTTGAATTTTGGCCGGGGGTAGAGGTAACCTGGATGTTTTTGAGAGCAGAACTAGCTTTGCTGCACCATATACAAGTTTAAACGCGGTACTGATGATCTTTTCAAAAGCGTTCGTCAGACTATCATCTTTGAAGAGGAGATTAGTGTAGACGGCTCTTTAGTTACTTCGACCATTGTATTTTCTACAGAAGTAAGTTTGTTTCCGCATAAAACGTTCTGGGAAATTGTTAGTGCGGAGCGTTTCATACAACACTTTTCAGCTAGTAATCTATTCTGGGTTGATTTTATTAATGACCTGTAAAACACTGCACATACTAGTGACCTTTTGTATGCAACAAGACCAGAACCTAGAGGGTTCGTGTATTGTCACCCGCTGGCTTACGGTACACTAAGCGTTCAGTTGATCCGTCTGCACGGGGTCCAACTAGGATGTCCAAGAAGAGCGAACTGCTCTCACTTCCGTGCTCAACCGTGACTAAGCGATTTGAGTGGACTGAGTTAAAAATTAAATCGTTCTTTCCACTTGTTCCTTGTCTCGCTCAATCAAGAACGTGTGCCTTCGACGTACTGTTTGTAAAGTATCCTATCGTCCACAACTGGTAATAGTGCCTGTTTACCTTTGGCCGTGAAAACGTCGGCTAAAACAGGGATGAGTGGGCACCCCATGGCTATGCTATCTGTTGAAGGCCGTTACCTAAAAAATAAAATCTGACATTCCCAGTAAAGAGTAAAAGTGAACGTTTGATATATTCGGCAAGGATTTAAAAAATATGGAGTTGGATAAAACGAAACAACGAAATCTATCGCTTTGCTTAGTGGTAAGTTTGTAAATAAGGAATTAGCATCATCAGAACTCATCGGATCTCTGGCAGTATTAGAGTTTCCAGTACATGGTGTCAATGCAAAAGTTTTTTCAAAGTGTGCACGCATTTTATCAAACAGGTTTTAAAATACCAACCAGCCACCTTGTTGGCTGATGCTACAGAGAATAATTCCTCATGAAAATGCGTCACATTTTTAACAAGGGATGTTCGCCTAAAGTCCTGATGAACGCTCACAGCCGGCAAATTCTCAACTGTGTCGAAGCCTTGTTTATCAGCCGTCGACAGCCGGTTATATGCGCACGAAAACATCTGTCAACCCTTGTTTATCGTGGGTTTAGCCTTGAGTACCAATCACGACCCAGCCCTATTTGTACTTTTAATCGTTTCCTTTACGTCTTGTTGGTTTTGTTTTCATGCTAGTCACACGTTTACGATGGACGAGTGTGCGAAGTGAATTCGTGTTAATTTACCTCTTACTGTTCTACTCAGATGGCTTAAAGTGACTCAATATTTCAAACAGCGTTATCCTCAAAACGATGGCTGACTTGCAAGCAAACCATGTTCTAAAGGTAAGGACAAGTTGAATCGACTTCTGTAGCACTGTTTTCGATATAATTAATGATTTAGGCATGACAGAAAGCCCCAGTTATTCACGTTCATAGAAGAATTAACAAGTGGGTTTAACAGACCCCAAGATATCGAGACTAAAGAACATTTCGTTAGGACTAACAATCAAATACTAGACCCGCAAATCGAAGTTTATGGACAGTGTATGCATGCGAACAAAATACACTACAACCAACCAGTAGGAAAACCGCGCAGAAGAGAGAGGAAGGGTACAAAACAGGCCGGCGAGTGTTTGCATCTTGACACCGTAGGCCCTCAGATCGGCTCACAAACAAAGCACATATCGTTACTGGTTCAGAGGACAGCAGAATGTGTGTACTATGCATGATTTCGATCGCGGTACCGGAAGCCCGCTGTAATCTGCCAGTTAATAGTAAGTCAAGCCAGTAAACTCGGGACAAATATCGTTTGTAAAAATCTTACAGTAGCAGCCGGGTCCATGGTTTAACGTTAACTCTGTAGGTCTAAGGATTGTATTGACATCTTTTACCGCGAGATTAACTGACTCACTGTCGGCAGGTGTCAACTGCGATTGGCTTAACTAATGAATTGCTTCGGCAATATTGTCGGCAGTCTCAACTCCTAGAACAAGACTAACAACAACTCAGTGCATTCCGTAAAGAGTTGTACAGGTTCGGCGTGCCAGCACCAAAGTCTGGGATTTGCCATTTTCTAGATAGTAAGGAATGGAATGGTTGACCCCCCCCCAAGGAGAATGGTGCAACACATTAATTTGCTCCTCATGTTCATCGATCGATGAAACTACGAAGCGGCTTTAAAACGTTAAGGTGTTTGGGGCTGTAACCCAACGAATTCTCTGCACAATTCCACTGTGAACATAGAGGAAAGTCGGTAGTCCGAAATACTCGACAGGGAGGCCAAATTGCATATTTTTGGTGCCAATAATTTTGGTGACTTACTTCAAAAAAAAGCTTAACGCAATAAGTAATTCAATACTGAAATAAACGCGTTTCCTCCTACCTGGTTTTTTTAAACAGCCAGTCTATTGATGATCGCATCGATGATCACTTTTTAATCACAACTGTGAGTTCCGTGTCGTCTTGCTCACCACAGCCGAATTGTACGCTTCTGGAATGGAGATCAGATAGGGGCAATACTAGAGTATTCTTCATTGTAAGAAACTGATAATATTCCTTATTTTTACTAAAAACATCGGACTGAAGTTTTAGCAGACTGGTTTAGATCGTATGGTTTTTCTCAAAAATGATATTCTTGTTTGATCAGCACACCTGGTCACCGTTCATATTTTCTCAATTATATGCGCAGAAAGAAACGTATCAACCCCGAAGACAATGTGGAATTCAGTTTCCGGGTGGTTCTGTTATTATCCGCTCTCTCTTATTTCCTTTCCACACGAAAATTCTCACGGACCGGTTTTTTCGAACAAAACAATCCTCTTTTCAAATTCGTGGATACAGCAATTATTCAGGTGAGATTACCGACTGATGACACCCAGTTTGAAATTACCCCTGTGTTTGCCAATTTCTCTCGACAAAGCGCATGTGCTGAATAATCAAAAAGCTGAGTTGCTTTGTTCATAAAATGATATGATTTTAAGTTGACTTTGTTACCGGTTTTCACCTCAACTTTCTGCTAGTAACAAATAAGGAGCGGGAGAGATTGACAAAGCAAGCGTAACCATAGAATTCAGTATTTCCTGTTGTCTTGGATGAAAATACTATTCTATTTCAAAACCAGTCCTCAAAATATATTTCGGAACTAACTAACAAACAGTAGTTTTGATGCCTCCCCTCTAATACGAAAAGAACTTCATTATGGCCTGAGAATCGTGTGATATCACGTAGTCGGTGAAAGCTCTCGTTAATATCTGATTCACCGGATGGATTAATGTAGGAAACACTGATACTATAAGGTAAGTAGTGTAAAACGACATCAAATGAACAATTAATGAGTAAGATGAATTCAAAAGCAACCACATTTTGCGTACTATGTAGGAGACACAAATGCACATACCTGAAAGACAGAACATTGTTGGATGTCAAATAAACAGTGAACAAACCATATAACGCATACCCAAACGTAAACGGAGTCAGTCTACAAGACGAACGGTCACTCAGGAAAGTTTGACCGCCACAATAATGAAGCATCAAGTTGAACTGAATTTATAAACAGGGATCCTTTCAGTTAGTAATATAATGGCCTAGTAAGCCAGCATGAAGTAGGGTAGGGTTCTAGAAGCCAAAAAGACTATCTTCAAATGCTAAGTGCAGGCGACGGCTTAAAATTCAAACGGAACTCTGGCGCCTCTGTTCGTGTAACGCCCAACAGAGATATGTCACACGCTTCATCATACCGCTTCGCTTTCATTCTGGCAAGGCAACCACCGTCGGAAAAGATAGCGGTTCTCGAAGTGCGGGTACTAACCAGTAACACCGCATCTCCGTTGAAAAACGATCCGAACGTAATCAATCTCATCGTGAAACTGAATCCGTTCAGTCAAAACTGATATGTGACAGTCGTTGGTGACGTTATTTCATTCGTCCACTACAATCCCTTCTGTTATTTTTGTCTTTGGTCAACGATAATACATGAAACGCTCACTTCATGTAACGTGTCTTTTTTCACCCAAACTGTATGAGGATTAGTCAGTATACCAAATACCAGTTATTATGTATTAAAAAAATGAGATCAGAGCCAGTGGGAAGCAATGCTTGAAAAAACGTAATAAGTCCCGATGGATACAGTACAGAAAATAATAACATTAGCAACCAGACAAACTAAGGTTGAGCGTACAACAAAATGGAAGTGTACATCGGCGAAAAGATAACGCCGAACCTAGGGACATTTTGCATTCCAAGAGTAGGGAATACAATGTGGAGCGAAAGCAATAGAGAACAGAATTTATGAAACGTGAAAAAAGTGTAACAACGATATTTGTTCTAACGACATTTGACAGAATTTCAATAAGGTCAGTAGTGGTCGGATTCGGTATGGAGAAAATGTTTTCGGAATAACTTCCACAATTCGCTTGAAGGCGAATTACACTTGCAGGTCTATCACATCATCATCATAACAGTCATGAGCCTGACCAAAGGTACCGTGTCTCAGGTCGCCGCTCACCTCAACAGTGAGAGTTTATGGACAACTAACTTGAGAGTTCATCACTTCTAGTAGTGTTCGACATGGGTGTCCGATTTCCCTCTTTCTGTTTAATTTTGTCATGGACGACAATCTGGAGGGGACGCTCCGTGAATCAAGTGGGCTTGGTGTTGAGCTTCTTCCTGGCGCTAGATTGACCGATCTGGAGTACGCGGACGATGTTGTCTTACTTAGCCCCTCTGCCGGAAACATGCAGACTATGCTGAACAAGGTGAGTGATCGGACTGGTTTGTATGGAATGCGCTTGGCACCTTCAAAGTGCAAAGTGCTGCTTCAAGACTAGGGCATTCCCACCCCTACTTCCTTTATTGCAGGTAAGCTGCTTGAGACTGTGGACAGTACTACATACTTGGATAGCACTATCTCGTCAGCCTGTACTATTGCTGATGCGATATCAGCGAGGATAGCAAAGGCACGAGTTGCCTTTGCCAAACTGCGTTATCTGTTGCGTCGAAAAGAGGTTCGGTTGTCGCTGAAAGGAAGTGTATGTTATTCCTGTGTATGTTTCGGAAACGTGGCCTGTTCACAAAGAAGATATCAACAGGCCTGCTGTGTTTGACCATCGTTGTCTGTCAATTGGCCCACATTAAGTGGGCTGATCGTGTGAGCAGTGGCAGTTCGCCGGCGCGTGTTCCGGAACGCTCGGGATGCGCAATCAATTGGCCAACTAATTACGTTGCACAGCTTATGCTGGTTGGGTCACGTGCTGCATATGCCAGCTGAGCGTTTACCGCACAGGGCATTACATACTGAGGTCACCAACAGCTGGGTAAATCCGCGTGGTGGTCAAGCGACAACGTAATCAGGACAGTTCTTTTTGTGCATTGAACAAGATATTAGAAAGTTCACTAAAGAAAATACCCAAGGTTATCAATAAGAAACTTGCAAATAGTCATACAGGTATCCCGCCTTTACTACTTAAATCATAAATTAGCAGGGGAGGACTGTGATTAGATTTAATATGATTGCGTGTCTTGAAAAGTCTTTTGCTTAAAATATCCGTCCAAGAATTGTGTAACGGCACACTGGAAGGACTCTTCATTTGATTAAGGTAACATTCTATGCAACGCCTACGGAACAAATATTCTGCTACCGGAACTTGTCTTATCAATATTGGGAAAATCGACACGGTGAAGTTAACAAACATTCAACGTGAAACCAGCATTGTGCTCCTGTGCTCTTCAAGAATACCGGTAGCGACCCCATGAAGGATGCTGCTAGATACGTTTCTCTGCCTCTTTCTAAAACAAACTTGTAAAGACAAGAGATGTTTTCAGACAAAAGATAGTGAAAACTTTCACAGTTTTTGTCGGTTAGTTCTCATGCTTGATATACAGTCAATTTTGCCACAGGTTAACCGGTACAGCTTGGTGGTGTAGCAGGTGCTGTTTAGCGTTACTTAGCTTATGCTTGGTTTTGTATTTATATAACAGATCCGAAGAAACTTGAGTTCTCAAGAGACCAGGAGAGCAAGTGTTCTCACCCACCTGCCAAGCAAAATATATGAGGCTAGACCTTATCATAACTGGTTTATAGATGCTAGAACCACTGAAGACGGCACAGTCTGCAAGAAGCTTCAGTAAAGTTATACTGTCTTATCAGAAAAAATGGTGTAGCGAACAAGCTCGTTCTGGTTTAGTTATCATCAGGCCAAATATATTCGTGTGAAAACAGAGTTGTCAGAGCAAAGCGGACTTAAGACATGGCAAGTTTAAGTGTGTTCAGACACATCATAGGCTCACACGGAGACAACGTTCTGATACGATTATGTCACCATTATGACGTACGTAGAACCATGGCGGTTTGATCGGTCGTGGTGTGGGTGGTTGGCCATGGCAAGTTCAACGCCTAAACCAAGCGCTTCTGTGAGCACAAGGGTGGATTATTCAGTCAAAATCCGGTCGCTTCACCTGTGGTCAAAATTCGACATTTGAAAGCTTTCAAGTGAATGCCGCTGACTCGGTAAACCGGACGAACGGAAGAGGTCCGGTTAATGTGTATCAACGAGGTGCGTAACAATTGCGCTGGTACTTGTCTTGGTGAATCCGCCGTTGATCCGGGCTGGATAATGCTCACGGATACGTTCAGATAAGAGCTTGGTCGTGCGACCCACGTAACTAGTTCCACAGAAAAAAATGAATGAGTATACACACTAATCAGCCGTAGAAGCGGTCACTTTATCCTTTAACCGTAAGCACAGGGCTGGAGTAGAGTAGAAACACACACGTAGGTTAGCAGTATAGAATGTTATATTGTTAGCAGTTTTAAGTCTCCTAGTGATTGTTTCGGCAGGTGTATCCCCTTTGAATGGTAGTGAAGTAAACACTATCTTGTTTTCTCTTAGGGTCATTTTATCGTGTTTCTCGCGACGTTCAATAGTCTTGTCTACAAAACGTTTTGGGTAACCATTTTATAAGAACATTGTGCGTAGAAATGTTAGTTCATCGGAGACCGTAACCTATGTACATATTCTCATTGCTGTATAGGTCAAGCAGTTTATGAGCTTTCTGTTTTGCCTTAGAGGGATAAAGCTGCTGAAATGGATTTACTGCCCATTCCAAGTCTCTTTCTTATAAATTTCACATTGAACCGATCCATCAGTACGTCGATCGATCAGTACGTCCAGGAAAGCTAGCTGATCGTTATGTTCAGCTTCTTGTGTGAATGTTACGTTTGTGTGAGCCGAGTTGAAAATGGCCAAGATATACGTTGAGTTAGCATTTTCCTAAAATATACATATGATATCATCCACATATCGCTTTTAAACACCGAATCCACGAATGGTTTCTTCTAACTGGTCATCCTCAAGGTTCGCCATGAAGGTGTCCGCGAACAACGGCCACAACGATATCCCATTGCCACACCATCTATTTGTCGATATATTTCCCCATTGAATTTAAACCGTAGGTTATGAGTACAAAAGTACAACAGCTTTTTCAGTTCTGGTGGGAGTACACTGACAACTAGGCTATTAACCATAATGTAATCCCACAAATAGTCTGTCGTCTCTTTCAGTGGAGCATTTGTAAACATGGACGATACGTCCAGGGAAAGCATTTTTGTCCCGTTAGCTTTAGCCCGCTAGTTGTATTAATGAATTAAAAAGGGTTTCGTAGGCCATGATTTGACAACTTCTTCTTGACAGGCTTAAGGAGATACGATAACCATTTGGCCAGTAAGTAGTATGGTGAGTTGCACATGTCCAAAATAGGTCGAATAGGTACACCCGTTTTGTTAACTTTCGGCAGTACGTAGAGCCTGAGAATTTTGGTTTTAATGGGTCGAGTGCTTTCGGAAGTTAGAGAGTCAACTGTCCCGTTTTTTCCATGGAAGGCAGTAGTTTTGACGACGCCTTTTCTAGTTGAGGAGTTTTGTCCTTCTCTCTCCTCATCTTCTTGATTTGTTTGGTCATACAATATGGTATGCATTTTGCCTAGTTAATCTGTATTATTGAGCAGAACATTTCCAGCATCTTGGGTAGAATATTGTTGCCATTGTTCCTCAGACTTTCGCCCGCTAAGGTGTGTTCATGCGTTAAGAGATGTTTCAGGATTGGCCTACCCTGCTGGTATTGATAACAGGAAGTAACCAGTATATACTTCAGTCGGTCAACATCTAGCGGAGATGATGGCTCTATGTCAGACAACCGAGAAAACACATTCTCGAACAGTACCTCAAAATCTAACTGCCTGGTTTTCCGTTTTGAACAACAAAACTTAGGATCTAGTGACAATATTTCAATTAACATTTTATTCAGATGCAATGAGGAAAAATTATGAACGTACCGTTCTGGGTTGACCGGAAATTCAGTGACCGGCTTCACTGGACTGAGTTGCTTCTGCAATGCAGCCTGCTTCTTCTCTAGTTGCTTTTCCACAATCGCACGGATGTAAGGTTCTAAGCCACCACTCTCTTCAGGCGTCAGCTACTCCAGACAGTGTTCACATTTGGCCAGGTTCAACTCCAGCTGTTCACGTTCGCTAAGTGTCTGTCGCTTTAATGATGTCACTGTAACATTGACGTCATACTGTCTTCGCGTACGAAACCCGTAGACCTGAATAAGTCCACTAATGTTTGCTGTTACCATTTGGAAGTACTTTGGTCAGTCTGTTTTCCCGAATGGAACTGATGCTACCAATGGCCTGTGATTTTAACGTAGTTCAACTTGACCAATGTTCGGAGGCTGGCTTCCGAAGAAAACAATTCCATGTCATTCAACGTCGGGTCCCATTTTATATGAGGGGTCGTTGTTCGGTGTATGACCACATGCTGTGGAAAGATCGAATGAGAGTTCTGGACATAGCAGCATGTAATTATATTCGCCGGAGGTATTTTAAAACGTAAATATTTGACTTCTAGAGGAACAAACTGGATGGCTGACAGCAAAAATACGGCATTAACGACCGGCGGACATTTGAGTCAAATGTTTCGCGTCAACCCTGTTACGAGCAATCAATAGTTGTTTCGATTGCTTTGTGGTTATATTGTAGGAACGGTGTCTATTGTTACACCCAAAAGGGCACTTCCAATTATCCCTCGATGATGAATTATTGCTCAATAGTAGTGTTTCTTAACTGATCTCACTGTTCTGCTCGGTTAGCTAATTCCAAAAGGATTTTGCGGGTAAATGTTAAAACCAGCCATTTTGGTCAAGTCTGGTGAAATTCGTCAGCAGAAATCTGTTGGAACAATCAGGTTGGGACATCCAAAGAAAGTCCATATTTTTTCAATTCTCTTAAGCTACATTCAATACAGAGATAATTTGCACGTGTCCACAGGTACACGCAAATTCACTTGTCATAGTCGTTTGTCTTATAACTGGTAGTCGAGAGGATGAGAGGGTTGATTCTTAACTCAAATGATAGCCAGTTCAATCCCTATCCGGTCTTCATCTACTTGTTGAGTCCAAACAAGAACAAAGCTATTCATAGAGTATCAGATTGAGGGTCAGCACCAAAAAGCTTTGTACTGTTCCTTTAATTCCTGGAAAACGCAAAACAATCTCGTGAGGCTTGTTGTCTCAACTCGTTCTAACGTTTTTTACTTACAAACAATCTGGTTTAATATCTACCCGTAGATTTGCTTTATCGGCCTCATTGACGGGGATCGACATGACTCTCGGTAAATATATTGTTCATATCAGCATTACTCAGTGGTGTGATACACGCACCTGTAAGTTTTACCTTTCACCTGAAGCAAATTATCATTGTTCAACAATCATTCCCTGTAGTTTAGCATTTCAGCGACAGTCCAACTTAGATGACTCACGTAAGCAGTTTCCCGTCCATTGTGAGAATCAGGCATGTAGAAATTACACTGTCCTCTGATGGTCTGTTTGCCCAGATTTAGTTAACCAAAAAGACAACACAAGCTTATTTTATGATCAAAACATCTGTTTAATTTCATTTGTGAAAACTAAATTGCTCTTATGGAAAACAGTGCACCTAACTCGCTTGCGTTAATTTCAAAATATAAGATTAGTAAGTAATGAGTAAATTTTGTTTCCAGAATGGTAGTACTTCAGTAAAGTACTTTCCATTTCTCTCTAGCCGCTGAAAAACCCATATAAAAAGCGACATTGCTGTTGTTCAATTACGGAGCCATGAAACGGTGTACGCAGACTCAACTGGACGTGCGCATGCGTACGCACAAATGATTTAGGCCAATAGCACGCACTGTTTAAGTGCGGTCGTGTCTGCTCATAAAGCATGCAATGAAGGCTTATTTATCGTCAGTTTGTCTTTAGCGTGATAAAATACGAACAGTTGTCGAATGACCTGCCAAGCCGTTTATATTTGTCTTTTGCAAGAGCACACAAATCCTCTGCTGTATTTTGACAATACGAGGTTGAAACCCTCGGCTAAGTAGCGGTGTGGATTTTCGGAAAAATGACTGATAGGTACTACACAATCCTACTATCGACCGGATTCTCCATCGGAAATGGGATGGAACTGAAAGCACTATGCATTTTGTTTCATTTCTGTACATGTTTGGTGGCCTGTTTAGGCTATGAAAACAGTCAAACATCCGAAAATCTATTTTTGCACACCAGCATCACAGAAGAATATCCAGTTGGACATGTAATCCTTCGTCTTCCTGAGGTGATTGCCCAGCACACTCATACACCCAACAGCAAAAGCTATCAACAAATTCATCTCATGCCAACACATGACTGGACCTATTTTCGCATAAACTCGGATGGCTCACTTGTGAACAGTCGTCGTTTGGATTATGAATCACTCTGCAAACGATCTGCTAAATCGTTCAGTCATGATATACACACTCACATCAATCGAGCTGTCTGCGAACTTTTGGTGAAAGTCGTTGTATTTGAACACAAAGCCAGTGCTAATTTGGACACGATCGTTCCTTCAACAGTACACCCAGACGTGCCACCCAATCGGCTGTCTCAGCTACGGTATGTGACAATCAGTATATCACTTCTTGATTTAAATGACAACCGTCCGGAATGTAAACTTATTTATCCGGCGCTTTTCGACCGGAAAGTAAGTCATAATTTCGCAGTGGTTGAGATACCGGACAATTCAATCCCCGGTGAAATAATCGCAAAGTGGAATATAGTAGATCGTGATAGTAATGTCAACGGAGTGAGTGAAGTTCGGTTATTTGGCACTAAAAATAGCCAACTAACTATTATATCAAACGATTTACCTTTTCAACTGAAACAGCCAGAATCCAGGCCTCCTTGGTCTGAATTCGAACTGCAGCTGTTCTTGACAAGAAGGCTGGATTATTCTATGAAAGCCTTCAGTAAAAATGAACAGGTATCGGAGGAGGTTGATTGGTTTGACTTGAAAATAATTATTTTGGACTCAACGTCAGATCAAACCAACAAGCATGGCGGTCAAGCAATAGCTTTTCCTGGGAGCTCTGTTTGTGCCATTAGAATTCGCGTAATTGACATCAATGACCACAGTCCAACGTGGACATTTCCATCACAGTTTGCAAAGGGTGAATCTGTGGAAATAGAACTGTTTGAAGGAAATTCTTTCAAGAAGCCAGAACTGTTTAAAATGATGGCCACCGACTTAGACCGCGGTCCGAATGCTGTTCTATCATATCATTACGTTTGGGAATTCAGAAATGACACGATGTTTAACGATGCATTCCCTACTTTCAAAATGTCGGAATCCGAAAGCTACGTTCAATTGATCCGGAGTTTATTTTTTCTGGATTCAACCACTGGGGAACTAAAATTGCGCAGTTTACCTGTAGATTTCGAAACTGTTAGAGACATGCTCATGTCCTTTACATCGACAGACCATTTTACAGACAAAATACCACTACAAATGCAGTTTTTGGCAATGGATCACCCAAAAAATCACTCTAACACACGATTTTCACCAGCAGCAACGATTACTATATGGTTAATTAATGTAAATGATAACGCACCGGATATAAAAGTCCTAGGTCTTCATGCTGCAAATCCGACAGAGTTTCACACAAAAGTGTCGGACTACATAGATGTCGTGTACGTAAGTGAAAATTTGGCTCCAAACCAACCGGTTGCAATAATCACCGTTACAGATTTGGACAATCTCTATAAGGAACAAATCACTTGTGTGATTACAGATGAACTGAGCGCACGCTTATCTAGGTATCCTTCAACCAACATCTCATTTCAGTTGATAAAAGTGACCTCCGAACTTTCAGTGACACCATCGTTTGACGGTGAAATTACACTGGGCACCAGTGCTGTGTTCACCAGAGAGGTACAAAACTACAAACTGGTTACCTTACGGTCATTGGATAGAGAAGAGCAGTCCAAATATCGGCTAAATTTATCGTGCTCCGACATGCCTGAAACTAGTGTGGAAAACTCTGTACCACAAGCGTACAGTGGCTTGACCTCTTTCCGTACGATTGATATCGTTGTAACCGATGTGAACGACAACCCACCGCGAATCGTGGGTGTCGTTCCCATGTCCAAGTCTAACTTGAATATGACGACGCTGGAAAATGATACGGAAATGTTTTACTGTTATGTCAAAGAACACTCAAATCCAGGAAGTAAAATTTGTCAACTGAAGGCGGAAGATTCAGACTGGAATTCACCCAACTCATTTGAATGGTGGGTAGAAGAACCAACAAGAGCACTAGTATCTGTGGAACGCAGTACTGGTTGGTTGTTTGTGTCAAGTGCTGATGTATCACCCACTGAACATTTTTCAGGTATAGACCGAGAACGTATGTCGGAACTATCAGTTTTGGTTTTTGTTCAAGACAACGGGCACGATTGGAATTACAAGGAGAAGCGACTCACTTCTAGCGCCACTGTGTCAATTAACGTGATCGACGTAAACGATTGTGAGCCAAAAATATCGGAATACAATTATTTTAGAGTATCTGAAGCTGCCAAACCAGGAACCCTCATTGGGCTGCTAACACCAGTGGATGAAGATCAAAGTGGCACTCCAAACTCTGCGCTGTTTTTCCAAATTGCTCCATCGAAAGTTTATCAGAGAATATTCAGAAACGACGAAAACATGGAGGACCAGGAACCTTTGGGCATCTTGAGAGATAAACACAACGAAAATGCAATAAACCTGAAAGATATTGAGGTAAGTATACTGAATTTAAAAACTAAAATATGTGCAGCATGTCTGCGCTTGTTCGTAACCTTGCATAGATAAACATGTCCACTGGATTAAAGTGTGGAAGTGAAAACTGATGGGATGAGCACTACCTATGACATATCTTACGGTGAGCATTACTAGGAACGTCCATAGAAACCATACGTTATTAAACGTTTCACCTAGAAAATTGTTTTTGTAAACGAATGGAAATGACAAGCTTTCGTTATATTCAAATCATCACATTTCGGAATTCAGTTTTCTGTCAAACCTCTTTGTAACTTAGCATTCCAAGTAGGCATTAGTTTGCACGACTGTTACTTACGTTTCATATAATTAACGCTCAAAGAATGATCAAATTGTGATACCGTGTGAGATTCGGCGATCAAGCACTGAGTTTAGTCAAACATTGGATCTCCAGTGTATTGGCCGCTCTCCCTAAGAACAATGGTTAGCTGAGTATTTGGGGTTTAAATTAACCGCGATGTTTGGTCAACGATCATAGGCATTACATTCACAACGTGGTTAACGCAGTGCGTGACAAAAATGTATTGGGAACTGATCGACAATTATATTAGTCTCGCAGAAGAAAACATAGTGTTTAAAACGTAACATCCGGAGTGACCTTTCAGTTTCAACAAGTATGAAAGAAAAGGCAACATTCTATTTATAATATACCGGATAGTTCAGTTGCCAATATGTCCGCAAGTTCGATATGTTGATGAAACTGTTGCAGCAATATGAACCTTTGAAACAGCTTTCCGAAAAGTGAGATCAGTAGCATATTTCTTATTCACAGCCGGAACGTTTAACATCTGTGTTTGACGCAATATGGAAATGCTTATTTATTACCTAGTATCCCTCTGCGCAGACAGGCCAGATCGAGCCAGGTGGACGATTACATTTTGGTTTTCATGTGTGTTTTAATGTGGCCTCAGGCAATTTGTTGTACAGGAAAGAGACTTTTTGCTCAGGTCAACCGCAAAACGCTTCATCAATACGCTTCATTAATATGTCTTCTCCTGATTTACTTATGCACCTTTTGCTGCGCATTCTACTGCCTGAAATAGTATCAAGTTGCTCTCAAAAATCACTGCTTTTGTGAATGATTTCCTTCGAATCTGTGCAAATGCAAAAAGGACCTTAAGTCACTTCGACTTGAAAAGTTTTATAGGCAACACGTGATGTTCCTTTCACAACAGTTCACTCACCCTGACTCATTCTTCAGTAGAACTCACCTCCCACAGATATACGTTTTATAGACGACCTAAAGCAGATGGAATATTTGCGGCAAAATATCGATAGTAGATATTTTGCGAATCTGTGTGTATATATCTCTGTATGTGAAAATTGCACAATATACCTCATAAGTGTAAAACAATTTGGTAGGCTTCTTTTAATACCGACCTAATAGAATTAGATAGCACCTTGAACTACAGCTAAGGGAACGCCAAACGGAGAAAAGTGAACTGAGCTCGACCAACAAACTTCGGAAATCGTTGTGCAAGGAAGACAAAGCCATTGTTAACATTATTCCAGCATAAGAGTTCAGTTAGTGTATCATTGATCATGTTTTGCTTTCTCCTTGAAATGTTTAATTATTCAATTATTTTCAGATAGCATCTTGGCCACAAATGTTCGGAAGTAACTGTTACGAAATTCCACCACATTTCCTTCATCCCATTCCCTTTAACAACCTTGATTCTAGTAAAAAGTTGCGAACATAAGAAATTATAAGTAGATGATGTCCACTATTTCAGGATGCGATAGAGCGGTGACAACACTGATGAACGGATAACCACTCACGGCATCCACGTCGAAATCTTTTATAACCTTGTTACATCAGATAAGTCGTGTGACTGAGGTAGTATCAAATTTGTAACTGACTTAAAATGCTATGACTCGAAAGTCTTGCGTTTGATAGTACACAATGTCGATGGATAAATAAGTGTTTTTGGAAATAAAGTGTAGCTTTTGCAGCTGTTTGCGAATAAGGAATTCATCAAGTCCAACGTTGATTGCTCATCCCATTACAACCAAGATAGTCTGCATTCTCGTACACCACTTCGCTTGTTAAACTAAATCAGTTAGGTATTGGTTTAGGAATTTTTTTCAGTGATTCAACAAAGCTGACTGTTTTTTATTCCACAAGTTGTTATTTCGTGTATCTCGTAGAACACTCTATTACTGTCAGCGCGTAACTGTAAGCTCAGTATCCTTTCAACGTCTATACCGTTTTTATCATGTGTTCTGGCACGGTCGTTGCAGTGTTGAGATCTGCAAATACCTGAGAATGGATAATGTGAGCACACATACTTTGTAATTTCGTGAATATCAATTCTTTTTCAGTTAGCTAACGAAGAGGAACTGCTAGGAAACTGTACGTCATCAGTCGTTTCCATTCATATAGGGCAACTCTGAAAAACACGGCATGCCATGTTGATCAGTATCAATCTTATATGATAGAGTGGATCAACCGTAACATTGGAAGCATATCTGTCACTCTAATTCAACGAAAAAACCACCCATCACAACCCTTTTGGTGATATGTGTACCATGTTATTTTCTTCACTATGTTACGCAATTAGCATCTAGGTGAACGCCGACTATTTACAGCTGAAAGTATCTAGCATAGTCTATTTGAATAGCTTTGGATAACAGTTGCAGATCCGCTTGTAATCTCCAAAGGCATATGCCAAACTATCGGTTATTCCAAGCAGCTGTATTCACTAACACATACGATAACCCCTGAACCATTTTTTGCAAAAAACATTCATCACAAGGTAGCCTGCTGGTTTCCTAACGGATTACAAAATGATTGCAAGGTGTTTTTGTATAAACTTTAAAGTGGTACTTTCAGGGAGAGTTAACCAAACGTTTGCGTGTACAAAGGAACCATAAATAAAAACCTAAATTGTCGGTGCCTAGGCCATTTAAAGACAGGTAGATACGCAAATACAATCAGCCGCATAGAGTGAAAATACAAGAATAATTGGCCAGTATGTTTTGAGCGGCAACACTCCCGGTTATACCGCTAATATTACACTGGATCAAGGAGGAGCATATTGCAGAAAATGATAAATTTGCCGTTGAAAATTGAGTTTGAAAATTGTAATCTCATGTGTATTTTTCAATTGAAGCGGAGTGATCTGAATGAGTTAGCTTCACTCGATCAACGGAATATGATGGAAGTTTTCAAATGTGACTAGAATCTGCCAGATTGTGACAATATTTATCACTGCGATAATACGAAAGGTATACTATGTATCGCTGTTCAGCAGACTGGTCTCCTAAGCCAGGACGACAGAACACTTGCTTTATATTGCAAGATATGAGACTATTCCGTGAGAGCCTAAGTGACGAAGTTACTAGTTTCCCATTCATAATTCAGTGTCTGGAGACAGTATACTCTTCTGATTCTACATCACTTTCATAATCACAGGTGCGATTAAATGACAGACCAACTATGGTCACAGAATACTGATAGACAAAATAAGTCGGACTATAAAGGAACAAGTTATAAACAAATAAAATACTAAGTTAGGTGAAGCAGATTCTTTGCGGTCAAGGACAAATTGTCATTGCACACAGTGTCTAAGTAGAATTACAAAACGACTAGAAAAAAGACTGGCAAAAATGAAACGGTGATCAAGAAGTTAATTAGCATACGTGAAAATGTTGACATGTTGACTTGTTGTGTAGATATCTGGGCTGCTCGGATAAACTAGATAAATCACTCATTCAAGATCGATACGATGAGGATGATGTGATCTTATCAATAAAAGATCTTTAGTACGTACAAAATCGTTGCGCACCACAAGTTTGCTCTGCAATCAAACTGACTTGTAGTTCGTTGAACACAACTAATTAGACTGAAATCTCACAACTCCGAAGTTGTGCTCACTAATTCAGCGTCGTTATGGTGCGTTTGACCAAGTTGAAATCTAAGCTATCAAGTGCATATATTGCTGGATAAATCAAGTTTATTGCTCACCATGAAACGCACAATGAGTAACACAAGGCAAACTATGGCAAAGTCTAGCTTTTCCCATAATTAATGATACATACAGTTGACAACATAAAGGGTTATCAGTTTCCATCTATTTAATTCATGTGTCAATCACGTATACACTTCATGAATGTAGAGCATTTGTATCCAAATGGAGGCTCTAGCGAAACCTTTACTAATGTGAATACTATACTCAAGTTTTGCTTCCGCTGAACCTCGTTGCTTTCACGTGCCCTTGTCATGAGTGGAAATTTTATTGGCTCCTAAAATGCAACCGCTGTGGCTACTGTGACAACTCATTCATCTTAGGTAAGACTGAAATGGTAAATTCGGGAGGTCAGATTGCCAGCTGACTTTTTCAGAAGACACAGTAAAGATTGTGTTAACTGATAACCCAATGATTATTTTAGTGTCCTAATTAACTGAAAAACCAGTGGCAAAACAATTTTCTAATTGGTTTTCCATTCAAACCACTAGGTTGAGTGAATCAAACTTAACTACAGCCAACCATAGGGGCGCGCAGTAGTGAAGATTGGTGAACTTATTCACTGCGTGTTCAATAAATGTTGTGAGATATTGACAGGAACAGCCAAACTCCAGGCCACACGCTACCTTCCTGAAGATTTAGAAAAGAGAGAATAAAATTCACTAGGGAACATTTGACACACCAGGTAATGGACCACTGAGCCTCCAAGCGTGTGTGCGGTATACATTGCTCCGTGGCTTGCAGGTGTATTTGGTGTGTATACTATAGCGTATGGTGTACTCTTCTATAAGGCGTATCCATAAACACCACAGCATTTTATTTGCATCATTGTCACAAATGAATCAGTTGAATCAATCAGTTACAGGGATCAGTCACTTTTCGAGCTAAACCTTTCGAACCACACAAGCAGAAAACCATGTTTGCTTGTCTACGCAAAATTTTCAACAATCTTTTCTCCTAAAGTGTGACTGACTTTTTACCGTCAATTAATTTTATTGATGGACAAACTTGGGCAAAGTCCAGACAACACGGGACGACTGTTTATTACTGCAGTCAAGCAGTAGAGAAAGGTACAACAAGATGATATCAGAATCACTTCAGGATTAGTGGAGTCTCTTTTCTGCAGAGCTGATTAGATTATGACGACAGACGGAGAGAGAAACCAGAGGTTGTCAGGTGCAGGCAAACATCTCATCTAGCACATGCATCAAATCACAATGTTCAGACAACTATATTACACGAGGAGTTTCTCTGGATCAGTCAGAACTTAGAAGAGGAAAGCCCGGTATTTTCAGTTAGTAAGGAAGCTGGCCAAACCGGGGACGTCCAAAACTCCGACAGTTTTCAGTTCCTTACCAAAGCCAGACGAATCATGCTTTTTGCTGAGATATTAGCTACTACACCTAACAGCTTGTCTTGCTTGTTAAGAGGCAATTCGTGTTGACGTTGCAGGCACCAGTCAGCTCCACAAGACGCAACAATGAGTAACTGGGGGTATGCATCAACATATCGACCCGATTAATCTAACTTGATATATCCCCCGTTATGTCAATGACTATAATGCAATCCAGTTATATGTAAGTTTTTTGAAATGCAGAAATTTTAATCACAAAAACGTTGTACGACGTAGGCAGTTTAATTTTCATTTCAAAAGCCCACTCTGTTAGAACTTAATTCGAGTAACCTATATATAGAACTGCCTCTTCTCTTCCAAGGAAATTGCATACAGTCCAACACGTTCAACGAGGTGCTGAAAATGATTACAATCGAAACGACTAAGTCATCACATTTAAACTATTACGTACAATCTTCTTCCGATAGTGCCCACGCTCTCCGTCTGCGACACACTATATTCGTTTAATAGCCTTGAAGTAACGATGATCCGTGTTAGCTGCGCTCGCTGGGTTAGAAAATTTTGTTAAGTAAAATTTTCTTGCAAAATAAGGTCCAGTTCTAAGTGGGGTATACGTTTTCGGGGAAAATTAGGCCGGAAAGCTCTTTGGATGGAACGGACTGCGCAGTTTCCCGATATTATCGGTAAAATCCCTAAATGTCCGTTGAGGATACAAATTTGGTGGAATACACATAACCGTTCATCAGCGAATGAATACACAAATGATTGTACGGGAGTTTGCAGATGAAGTAACCTAGGTGGGTTACAGAGAATCCGGTTTTCGTGAAATAGAATAATCCGGAAGCAATACCTAATCCTGGAAAGTACAGTGTGCAACATGAAAATCAACATTTTGTTTAAAAAATTTAAAAACAGGTTACGGTCACAGGAGCCAATCCACGATGGAAATCGTTCGTTCGGAGCACTTGCGCACTTACAAAGCTTGTATTGACTAACGTGTTTTTCGAATGAGGCTGTCGATTGTTTTGAACAATAAGGGTCATACTGATGAGTAGGCGGGGATTTGGTTCAAGTTCAAGTAGAACACCAATTACATTTGATCGCAGCCTTCGCATTCAGATAGACTTATCAGCCAGCCTCTTTCGAAAAGATGCACTAGACTCGAGTTTCGCTCTCATTAGAGCTCATCAGTAGTGCATATTCTTGCCACAGTCGAGATTTGAACTCCGACTATTCAGCCATGTGGCAACCGTGTTGACCACTGCGCAACCTGATCAGTGTTCACAAGCGAAAGTGGTTGAGCGTTCAAATTTGATAATTCGGTCGTGCCTAATGTGAGGTAATGACGCAGTGACCAACACGGTTGCCTCATGAATGGAGTGACTGGAGTTCAAATCCCGGCCGTGGCAAGGATATGCACTACTGATGAGCTCTAATGAGAGCGACACTCGGGCCTAGTGCTTCTCACCGAAAGAGGCTGACTGGAATGTCTATCTTAATCCGAAAGCTGCGATCAAATGTGGGTGAAGTTCAACTCGAAAATAAGAGATGTCATGAATCACAGACTGATGGTGCTTCGTTTTTTCTAAGCTCAGATTCAGACCGCATTTGGGTCAGTATTTTCCCCTGAAAGCGCATCCCATTCCCAAATATTGCGACGTGAAATCCTAATACGATAAAAAGCCCAATGACTGAGATTTCGAGTTCCAGCAAAACATCCGGGTTGATTAGTGAAAAGCAACCAATCTAAGACTGATGAATTCGGTCTTCATCATCGAATGATTTTAGGCTATAAAACTGAGGCCAGTAGGTTTCTTGCAAAACTGCACTAATTACTCAAATGAACAAGTCTACTGGCAGCTCGTTCAGGAATATCACACGAAGACATGAGCAGTTCATAACGCTGCCTGTGTGCATATCCATGTCGAATGTGGGCAAATTCATCTAATAACCACAAACTGGTAACAGTATACTTGATATAATTTACCACAGTAAATGAAGCTTTGCATTGCAACCGCCTTCTTCAGCTCCGATCAATATGTTCACTTGCACCTGCCTTTCAACTAACGACCGATTGAGTATATGAACTACGGACAAAATATTGAGGTGCGTTTGGTCCTCACTTGATTTTGTGGTCCACTAATGTACATCCAGTGGAAAGTATTGTTGGTTTTCACCTACTTAGACACTGCTCAGGTTACAAAGACGTTATCGCTCGTTAGTTTGTTTGCCACTCATCAGTGCGCTCCACTACATGGAAGGCAGGCAATATTTTGAACACTGACTAAATTTTTCTAAAGTACCCAAGCAGCACACGAAGTTGTAACACTGGTTTTCAATTGAGGATAACTATTTTTAAGGTGCCCCGACGATGTACACACGGTACAGAATAGTCTCGCAAAAATGGCATCAAAATTGTCATTCACAGAACTCAAACGTGGAGTTTGTAACAAACAAATCTCTGAGTTCTGTTTTATTCAAACACACCAGTATATCTTAGACGGGGAAGAAAAATATTTGCCAACTCTGTGTGGATAGGTCGAAATACGTGCCTCACGCGTCCACCGAGGATAAACTTCTAAGACATGGACGAAAATTTTTCCGAGTGAATGGATTGATGCTGATTGACATCATGGACGTTGTGGTCATTTTTCGTAAATCAATCAAAAATGACGGGTTGCAAAGTGGAATGAGAAAAACAGTTCGAATTTGCATCTCAAGTATTCGAACGATTGTACGCAGAACATGATGGGCAGTTCCTCACTACTCCACGTTATTTCGTTCAGGTTAAAGAAATGGGAGGACTCTACAAGAACACGCAACAAGGAAGAAACTAAGATAGCGGACTCTCGTTTGTAGAAAATTGTTTTCCTTATTGAAACTGCTGTTAAGCTCTCACGATGTGGAAATCGGAGAGCAGGTAAATAATGTAAGGAAGGTTTGATGCTATAACACAAGCATGTTCGAACAAGCTAGGTTAAAGACCATCGTGAATAACTTCATTATGAGTTCGGTTTGAGCAACATTGCCAAACATTTTGGTACAGCCGGTTTTCTCATTCAAACATACCACCATATGTTTGTAATGTTCTGCCAAAGCCGACGAAATCACTACCCGGGCCATTGGATCAGGTGGCAGATGTTCACTGATTTGCGATAAAAATTGTGGGATATGAGTGGTGGTTTTGCTTGAAACGTTTTAAGCAGTGTTACTGGTATAGTGTGCCTTACTGAACCGTAATCAAACCCCGGCATTTTGAGAATCGGGAAGAAAACTGCTCACACCGCAGTGAACAGGATACTGGTCTCCATTATTTATCGTCGGCTTTGGTTACGTCTTCAGAACGCTACCGACAACTGAACGCGCTTCCGTCCAAGGCGTGATGTGTAAACGTGATTTGAACATTCCATCGAACTCTGGAGCAAGGTCGTGCTGCTGAGTTCGTGTCTTGTAGAAACTTTGAACATACAAGCCATTCTATGAAAAGCTTGTTCAACTATCACACTTTCCCTTACCCGTCCCAGTTTGCTCTGAGATCGAGCAGTCTGCTCAAACTGACTTCAAAGTACAGTTGTGTGAGTGTCATCGGGTGAGCACTACAAACGTGAATTAAGATGAGTATAAGTTGAATAACAACCAAAAACAGTAAGGAATTTTGCTTTCAGAAGGACATTTGGAAGCGCTTTTTTCTACAAAATCCTTAGGGAATAACAGAACAATATACTAACACCATTAGTAAAAGATAGCCTTCTATTAAATCGATTGCTTTTAACCTCACATAAGGCGTTACAGACCTGTCACACATAAACATAATCAAATTCATCTATAGAAAACGCTCAAGGTTCAATTTTTAGCGAATGTATTGGGGCAAATCTACGTACATCAGACTTGCCACCTCTAATTCTGCCGAAATATTTCATCTTGCAACAAAGACCTTCTGCTTGATATTGATGACTATGACTGCGTTCAACTTCAGTTTTAGAGCATTATCCAGTGGGTCATAAATTTCCCATGTTTCGCAATAACAAATATAAGATTGTGGAGTGGGTGGTGACATCAACACATATTGATATCTTCAAACAAAATCAGGCCGAAGCGTCAGTCAGAACAGCTTTTCTTCCGTATCTGATACTTGGAATGAAATGCATGCACGGTTAAAAAACGTCAGTATTCCGATTTCTAGCCAGTATACAGATTAAATAACCGTTTGGTACTTTAGAAAGGTTTGTCTTACGTGTGAGACGTACACCGCTAACACCAACTTATGTAATACATTTAGTTCTTTGGTATTACGCCACGAAGTGCCAAACTTCAGTACTTCTTCACCGACCTTCCGCTTTTCGTCGGGCATCCTTTCTTCCTTAATCAATCAACAGACTGACAGCACTGATTCCTATGCGAGCAGTTTTATTCGCAGAGACACACTATGTTAAACTCACGTATATTACATTCAGGCGTTCACGCCACCTTAAGAAAGAACACTCACATTTCACAAACTAGTGCCATCAGGAAAATTATGTAAAAGATCATCTATGATGAAACAGTAAAATACAGGAAGCGAACAGTCGGTAAAACAGGCTTCTTCAATATCATAGAATAAAAGCGGATCGGTTAAAAACATATCATCCTTAAGCTTCAGAGCAAATGTGAACCTATCAGAGATCAATGAACAAGGTTCAGGTCAGAATGCCTGGTTTCCTTGGGATGGTCACATCTACAGTTGCAGTAGGTGAGAAAATGAGTAAACATCTATAACCAGTAAAAGCATTGATAATTTAAACAAACCAGGTGTATCAAATCGCACAAAGAATTCGCAGACAATACTGAAACAGTTTTGCACGATAGCTGTACAAAAATCCTCAAATTATTTTGGAGCATTCCTTTCGCTTGAACACCTAAGGAAAAATTAACCATTATATCTAGATCCACAACAAATTAGTTTACTTTCCAATGGGATAGATGTCGACTGCCGTTGGTTATTTCAACAGCGCTGTTTTGTTTACGGCTAAATAGAGCTTTTCCTGGAGAGCCTAAGGCAGTGTTATCAAAACTCGAGTTATCTGTCCTGGTAACAGATGCGATGTCAGATGGGTTTGAGTGAATTGAATGTAGAATAATATGAAAATTCTTGCGCCAGGAAATTAGGATTCCTTATCGGTAGGTTTCACAAAGCGCATTGTCAACGCTGTCGTTCTCCTTGCAGACCGCGATCTATCAATTAAGATCAGGTGAGAGATATGTCGCTCCTTTGGAGTATTACGTGTGTCTGACTTATCAGCATGTAGTTCCGGTTTGAACCTCACTTAATGCTACTAAAATACGCGCGAGCGTCAAACCAACAGGTATATCCGATTTTACGGATGCTTGGCAGAATTAATAATTTCTTAAGAAGAGAGTTGTTTAACTTGAGTTCATGCGTGTTAGTGTAATTAACAGACGTTATTGAGAAAAGATGAAAACAATTTTCTTAAAGTATACCTTATTTCACTGCGGATTCGAAATGTTACCGAGACCATTTAATGTTACATTTAACAGCTGTTCAAAATTTGTAAACACCCTCATCCACTTGTAATTGTCACAAGAACGTATTACGTCCTTGCCTTGACTTCAGAAATTAATCAACATGAACAACGTAACCATTGACAGAACGGCGCCCCCTTCCTAGTTTCGTTGAATCCCATGCCTCCTGGATTGTCACTATGTGATAAACACTCAAAATGACCGAACCTTCTGTATTATCCAATCGTAAACGCACTCTGCATACCTTATGTCTACTAGCAATCCAAACACTGAGTTACTTTACCTATCTACATAAGATAATATGTTGAACCATTTTATAGCTTCGACTGAACATTCGCCTGCATTGGTTAAGGACATTTTAGCCATCGATATTTTTCAGTGTACACCGGTATATAATTCACGTTACTGACTTGATCCCAGTTCCAGCCTCCACGTAGACCCTTCACCCAAACTGCCGAATTTCAAAAGAGGCTGTCTGGAGAGTTTATCTGACTACGGAAGCGACGTGTGAAGCTGTGTAGTTAAACTTGAAGCGGATGGTTAATTTGTTAGCGCACTGATCGTGCGTAACTGGCTGCTAAAGTTTAGGAGTGAAAATCTTGGTATAATTGTGTAGGAGTAATCTACTCATAAGTGTAAACAAATGGTGACAGGGTAGTGCTTCGATGGGGAAATCGGACAAACGAAGTTTACTGTGCACAGCATATCCGTCGACTGAGAATTCCATCAGATAAAACGAGCGTTTTTCATCCTAAGTGTTGAAGAGGTTTGGTTTTTCCGGCTAGGACATCAAAATGAGATACTGTGAGCAGCTGCACGTTATGAACAAGCTAGCTGTGGCCCCAGAGTAAGAAAGCGTACAACACAATGAAACGATATCACTTAAAATGACACATTATGACTTCTGTCGTGAAATTCGATGCGAAGTTACGCGCAGGAGAACTGAGAAGGTAGCAAATTATACTGAATGATTTATCAGTATTCTTTTTATAATGTCTAAAAATCCGTGACTGAACGGACAAGTGTTCGGACGGTGGTACGAAAGGCTGCCGGTTTGATCCCACATTTTAAGTATTGTTAATCGACAAGTCTAAACGAAGCCGAAACCTCTCGCGAATTATCGGTTGAAGGATGTACATCCACTCTAGTACATCAGGTCGCTCTATATTTGAGGTGATGATTGTCCACGCTCAACAGCATAATCATCCATCACGGTTTAGTGTGCCCACTTACAGCCGATGGCCAGGGATCGAGGGGTGGAAATGCGCAGAGCACTTGTCATCTCTCGTGACTCAAAAGTGGCCAAGAACGCGGTAAAGAAAGTAGCAGTTATCTTTTCAATACCTCTACTAGATGTGCGCTCAGTAGTACTAAGTCCGTGGCGGGTAATAGATGAAAACTAGAGCCGTGAATAGAAGTAAACTGCGAGGCAGACAAGATCAATCAACATATATCACTGGGCTCTTTCATTTAGTGTCATTTATTAATGACGCATTTCTAAACCCTCTGTATACGACCGAAAATCGGCAACCAGCGCGACATTGAGTTATCTGCAGTTGACTTTACTTGATTTTAGAATGAACAGACGAGTTGTCGTACAGGATACAGACCACTGCTCCTTCTTATTGGATAAGTTGTCATCCTTGCGCCTTTCCAAACTGTCTTAATGAAGTTCCTGTCGATGAAGCCAAATTTATTCATCACGGGACCTATTCAAACTAGAATGAAACCAATACAAGGTGTGAATTATCGAACGGGAATCTAATCAGTTGCACAATATCTTGAAGCGTAATCAGTGGTACTTCAGTAAAAGATTAAAGAAGACAGGATGTAATTGTTGACTATGGTAAAAATGATGTAAAACCACCGGACAATCTTGGTGACCAGGTAATGGACAAGCCTGGTGGCTGTCAAGTTCATGAAATTGAACGTCTCTATCCCCTTAATTTATGAATAGATAGGACGAAACGTTTTTTGTTAGAACTGGCTGACAAACCACATTCCATTTCTTCACGCAGGTCAGAATTTGATGCTACCATTCACGTTTAAACGACAACTCGGTAGGGTGGGCAGATTAATCGCTATCTTGAAACAAAATTCACCTTCGCGTCAGTTGTAAATGGAGTTAACATACGCGCAGCGACTACTAAATCGCACTTGAGCACAGCGCAATAAACAGCAATAAATCAACCCATTTAATCTACGCATTATCGAATCAGTTGTAACTGAACAATGTGGACTGTTCACCGACGTTAACAGATTGAATAAGGTGATTCGTAAGCACAGAACACAATTGCTTGAGTGAATGACGGTTCTGAATGTCAGCACGACGGGATTCACGCGACGGTAATCGAAGTCAGTCATCTGTTGAGAGTGACAAGTTTCAAGTGGAAACTAGGGTTGTGAGGCTGACAGCCGATGCCAAGTTACGTCGACCAAACAAATGACAGCATATGACTGCTTAACTTTCTTTTACTGTCAAAAATATAATAGGTAAATATACTGTTATGATGAAGTGTTCAAATTGATGAAGAACATATGATAGTGTATGGATTAAGTTTATCCAACAGTTGAGAAACAAATTTTTTTGGCTAATTTGTTGTAACCTGCTCTAATCGTTTATGCTCCCAGGTTAATACTGCGAATCGTTATCGTCTTATCTGATAATGCATAGTTGTACGGTTTTTAATGCTAGACAAGCAACGGAATACGTGTTTTCCGACGAAAATTCAAAAGAAGATATCCGATAGATTTTTGTTTAAGATGCAATGAGCCAAGAAACATTCATTTCTGACAAGTCTGGGTTCCTCGAAGTTGAATTGCTCAGAAGATTGTAGCCATAAAGAAGTCAAACTTCCTGTAAGTGCTGAGAAATTAATCACACTAAGTTGTTCAGCATAGGTTGAGAATTCGACCACGAATGAAATAATGCTGAGCTTTACGAATAATTGCGCGAATACAGAGCCTATTAATGGTCAACAATTAAGCACCATAAGCCTTTATTTTAGAGGCATTTGTCCATCTCATGCGTTAATGTCCATCGGAACATGAGCTGAGACCGATGGGCCAGTAATTCTTCTTGCGTTAGGCAAATATGTCTACCCAGAACTGTTGGCTAAACAGAGGACCAGATAGACTGAAGTGACTGTGGACGATTTCCATCTATCAGGTAATTGTAAGTTGTTTCAAGTATTGGTGTGAGTTCTTACACGAAGTAACCTAAGAATTGTCGTACCTATGTCAGGTACTGATAATATGTGTAGTGGTGGCGTCGTTTTCCTAATCACACATAACACCATCGACATGCTGAGAGTATGTTTACTCAAAAATGTTGATCCTATTTTCCATCTCTGCCCCGACGAATGACTAATGATCAAGATCACGCTGAAATATACTTAGAAAGGTATTAGGACGAAAATAATCAGAATAGAAAATACCACGTTCGGATAACTTTTTAATTTGCGAGGATTAACACGATAATTAATTACATACAGTAAATAGCCTAAACGTGGTTCACTTAAAAGTTCCTAATTTTGCAGTTTCTTTGATCAGTTTATATCTGAATTTTACATTAAGAGAAAAATGGGTTTACATATTCCCTTAGAAATTGACTAAATTTTGGAAGTGAACTATAAAAACGCCTCGAATACATCCGTGAAAACGTCCCTTCCATTAGACCATTTCTGATTACGGTTTACTGAGTGCACGTTTCGGTCATGGGAACAACCATTAGCTAAACATTAAACCGCCTATGCAGTCAAAACAATCGTGGTCTACTTGATAATTTTGTAGGGTAAATGAAGCTGTCAGTTTTTAAATTTGGTGGAAAGGTTCACGGCTCTCTGTGTTCTATTTGCCGGAAGCTTTGGATTATTAGGCAGTTCACTTCGATAAAACAAAAGACAACATAGAGCTTGAATATTAGTTTCTCATGCAAAATGTTTTTTTAATAAATATATCAAATATAGCTCAACCACATAGGGTTGAGTCTTAGTAAGCAGACACTGGCTATTTATCGCAGCAAAAATCTGCATCATTGATGCATACTTTTTTGGTTACAGATTACTTACCTTCCACTTTATTCTCGCGCTGAGCAAGATAGATTATACAACTAATTTATGGCAATATATGCTGGATGGACCAGAAGAAAACAAGGAAACATCTGCATCCTTAGTTGTAAGTTCGAACGAACACTGAACAGAAGAATATCCATGTGTTAGGCTAGAAGATGAATGACAGGGGAAATGGCCATTAGGAGTATACTACAAAAGTTATTTTCTGTCAATCAGAGACTGTCTTATATGTTGTCGACGTTTCAACGCAGATACGGAAAACCACGTTCTTTGGACAACTGATTTTGTTCAATTAGAGCGTAATAACTTTCAAAGCGGTTAATGCAGTCTT
This sequence comes from Paragonimus westermani, assembly GCA_008508345.1. Taxonomy (NCBI): domain Eukaryota; kingdom Metazoa; phylum Platyhelminthes; class Trematoda; order Plagiorchiida; family Troglotrematidae; genus Paragonimus; species Paragonimus westermani. Next base: position 32,544 of record QNGE01002914.1, read on the forward strand.
ACAGGAGGCCTATATTCCGTCTGGTCATTCTCAATGTGTGAGATAGGTTTTAACGTGCAGAGGCACATTTCCATATATACTGACTACTTGCGTGAACGTTGTCTAATATCAATCTGGTATTTGTGAGAAGGACCAGTTTGATTCAGCACCAACAATTTGGCAGCGTTATGTCTATGACATGTATGCGATCTCAGAACAAGATCCGTTAGAGCAGAGTTGAAACTATCTGGATAGTACCATCCCAACTTATGTAGAAGATAAAAGGCTAAAATAGACCCTTGATCAGTCAACAATTCTGAAATTTCCGGTCCATATAAAAATACAAGCCGTTAAGACCAATGTCCATTGTGAAGTCACAAATATGAAGATTTGCTGTGGCTGCAAACTTCACACTGGGCAAATGTTCATGTACATTACTGGCCCGGCTTTCCACAATGCATCAACTTTATCTACGGATGTAGACAAGCGGAGGTTTGCCGGTAAAGGAGCCGTGTTTCACTAAAGGCACATACGTTATTCTGAAAGTTTTCCTGAAAACATGTTTGCAGACGATTCTAAACCTGAAGACAGAAGCGATAGGTGAAGGCAAAAAAAATGTTACACCCGAATCACAGATTTCAGTGTCATTCGTCATGATTGCACGGATATCAAAACTGTTTACAGATGAGAGGCGATACTACCTTTATTGGTGGGACAACTGAACGATTTTTTTACCAATTGGGGGAATCACTCAACGAATACAGTGAATCATGGAAAAGTGTGTTGGTCAAATTGCTGTGCTGCATAGGCTTACCGTAATGTATAAATCAGGGAAAACAAATTAAAATCAGGGACATAAAATAACGCAGATTGGATATCAGCAATACATTATTTGGTCACGTGCTGGTTAGTTGACGTTCAACCTATATCGAAAATGCGCAATTGAATAGATAACAGTTTGGAACCCTCAGTACGTCCACAGACGCCAATATTGTAGCTAGGACTGTCAAAATAATTGGCACTACAGAGAATGTTTATAGACCATTCATCATCCGAATGTGATGGTTGAGTCAAATTTAAGTAATGAAAACACAGTTATATATTTCGGCCAACCATAGACTCCATATTGCAATCACACATGTCAGCGCAATAAAGATTGTCGTCTATGAGATTCTACCCCACTGATGTTGTCTGATTTCTTTCTTAATCCTTCGAATTTTCGTCAACAACTCATCAATGATATTCGACTGTGTAATCAATATAAGTTTAAGGATGTATACTATAACATGCCGAAGAACAACAGTACTTGATCGCAATATTCTCATTCATTTCTGTTATCGTAAAATTGACTTACACGCATTGCCTGTGTCAACATCCTCGAATTCTGCAGTATATGTTAACAGGAACGAGCTACCAGTAGGATGCTCAACTCAAAAGGCGTTTGCGGTAAAGCGTTGCAATCCACTATGTTTATCGTTGAAATTTTACCGACGGAAATATCCCACCGCATTTTGAGTGGTTAAATATTAACCGGCAATTTTAGTAAGTTCCATTACTTCAATTTGGAAGGAGTCTAAATATTGAGCTGGCGCCTAAGAATTAACGAGAAAGTTACTGTCTACTCTCTAAGTTTTCCGCCGATGACAGCGCTGCTGACAATTCAACACGTAATACATGTGTCCTGTTAATATGAAGACTGTACCACAATGGTCAGCATGGTTGCTTCATGAAAGCGTGGTCGTTTTCTAATTCAAAGTGTGGGAATTGTCAGTATCAATGAAGAGCTCCAATAAAAACTAAGTTCTATTAGAATGCCAGTAGAAGGTTCTATAGAAATATGCCAGCTGTAATCTGCCAATAATCACGGCTCAGTGTTACTTGCACTATTCAGTTCCCCAAAATTCATGATTATTTGGTATAGTTTGAGGACATTTTTAATTCATCTCGAAAATGCTTCGAAACGAAGCTGTTTAATGATAGCCAACCGGTTTACTACAAATATTAGTTGTTCTTTCGTAAAGTTACTCGATTGAGGAGACGGGAACATTACTAATGTGTACTTCATTTGGATCATAAATTATAAAGTTACTGGACAGCTGATTGTGTTGTTTATTCAGTTTTCCGTACAGCAGACAGCCTTAACTAAGTTTAAGAGGGTCATAGACAAATCATCTACGCTAATCCAACGGAAGTGAAGCCAACCCAGTAATCTTCTGGCGCAGTGGCTCCCAGTATCGATCAACGCGAATCAGCAGCCCAATATAGTGTACTTGAAAACCCCTTATACACAGTGACTAACCCCGTGTTATTTAAGTGGACCACAAAAGAATGTCAACTGCTTCTAGTTTGGCTGGCACTCAGTGCTTCACTTTTCACGACTGTGTGGGCTTTAATGAAAGCATACTGCCAACGCTGACAAAATATACCGAATCCTAATTGTGTTATGATAGTTTTCATCACAGTACCTGCTTTTCTACCATTGATTCGCCTTGATTACTGTTCAAGAACTTGTTAAACAAGGGTGTGGTCATATAGCCAAAATTACCCACACGTGGCGTTCATCCGTTAACACCAGCTCCAACATTTTTTACTGGTGTAAAATATACCAATAATCGCAGTTTATTAGGGTAAAAGATAGATCTGATAGCCAACAGGTTTAACGAGCGAAGATGATTATTGATGGTGAGGACCGCTAAGGTTAATGAAATTCAGTGAGTGCAAATATCTTCGAGAATCAGCTAACTGACGAGCCAGATTTGTGGATCCTTCTCGGAAGATGGTCTATTTCGTAGTTTTTCAAATCACAGACCGCCTGTTGAACACTTCTGCCACAAAGCTGACTGGATACAGGGGATGAGTGTTTGAAATAATATGATTAAACACTCAGGATTGTAACCATTTCTTGGGTAATGTTTTAAGCGGGAACCCATTAAAACTGCATGGTGGACATACTATCGCAATAGTTGTCACGATAAAGCTGTCATTAGTGACATCTATCATTAAGCCTAATTGCGACGATCAGCTTGTAACTCACGTAAGCCGAACAATGGAAGGAAAACAGGCAAACTGTCCTCATTTTGATTTTTAATGTGAACTTCCATACAAGTGACTGTCAGGCCTAAAACCATCCTCTGTGAAGACATAAATATGGTCAATGCTCGGTAATTAGCGCACGCAAGAAAAAATTAAAACACCTTGTGTCTTGATGACCGCTTTTTAATCGAATCTGTATTGACTGTTTACCTAATTGTTTGAACAAATCAGACGAAACGGTGCGTTGTTCAAATCTCAGGATGTGTTGTTTGTCAAGCTCAAACCAACAAAGGTTTGCTGTATTGCTTCGGCACTTTTCGAATCTGTAAAGTCAGGTAATACTCAAAAAAAGCTTTACGATCAGATGTATTTTCATTTTTTACCGTCCGATTATCTGAAACCACGCAAGAAATTTTTTTGTGCGATTGTATATGGATTGGGACGACAAGGTATAAATATGCTCTATATGCAAAACTGTTTGACTGATATAACTTAACAGATTCGGGTAAGCCACTAAATAGCCGGCCAAATATCTGGTTGTGGTTACAAGTGCCTGTGACTTGTCTTCGCGCACCGTATTTGTAAGGTGACTGAATGTCTGCTTGATCTACTGCCAGCCAACTTTCGTCACACTCATATGGAACTAAAGATTGCCACGAACAAGTTGTTCATGCTGCATTTCGTCTGAAGGTGTGTTGGCCAATTGTAAGTGGTGAACGAGAATTCATTTTTATAACAGGTTTTCACGAGATGACGTTGCATCTTCAAGGTAACAGTATTTCATTGCTATTTGTGAACACAGTTGTAAGTTTCACGCATTAAGTCATCCTCAACATTGTTTCAACAATCCGTATGTACTTCCATACCGGTTTTATTAATTTCCGGATACCTGAAGCAGTTTCCTCTGTTCCATGTAAAACGGGCCAGGTTTTCCAAAACTGTCAGTGTGTTAACTTGTTTATCTAGAAAACTTCGTTGGGTTACAAAACTTTCCTGTATAGCCATTCTTCGAGAAATGTTTTCATATTGAGCAACTGTGAGTAGACATACGGTGACATCCGCTTTTCTAGTCTTTCTGTTGTTACTGGTATGATTTAACATTGCACGTGGACTTATTCGCTGCACCAGTGTTTATCAAATGCTTTCACTTGTGAACCAACTCGTTTTTTTATTCATTCATGGGATTTCATTTCTAGCAGACACAGCTGGTTATTTCATTGGGTTATCTACTGGTCTAGTTAAAAGCTGGTCGTTCTTTTCGGGTCCAGTCAATACCTCTTTAAAAAGAACCTAAAAAGAGGCGATAGGGGTTAAGCAAACTTGGAGAATTCATTCAGCGGTTGAGAAAACAAAGAAATACGTAAGCAAAGTAGAATTTGAATGATTAACACTAATCAGTATTATCCAGCCCAGTCAAATATCACCTTGAGATTGCGCTCCTTCATCCATATTATTTTGCTATGAATAACAACAAAACATACTGGCTAATTCGAATAACGACGGACATATTAGTTTTACAAAATTGATTAACATTATTCGGGTAATTCCACCAAACTTGCTATGCATTTCATATCCTGTTGTTTATGTGGAACAAATTTGCGTTCGACATAGTAATACCAAAAACTTTTAATAGTTGGTTTATTCCGTTGAATTTTTTAAAGTCGTTTCCATTGCAACCACATAGCACACCACTGACGTACGCAAATGTATGTAGCTCAACTTATCATGAGACAAACCGTCATTGATTGTGCACGCCCCATAAAGTTTGCAAAAATGACTTCGTGAGATTTCTCCATTCATGTCTGAATCAATTATCGTGTCAATCATTCCACATTATATGTGCATCCCTAACCATCCAACCTTCAAAGAGTAATAATGATGGAATGCTGGACAAGCTGTATCTAATTGCGATCGGACATAAAATCTGTGGATAAATATCAGTAGCAAATTGTGTATATCAAGACGATAACGATAGTATGCTAACAAATATTGTCAACTGGAAATCAGGCAAGTTATTATAATGCCGGATGTATGAAATTTTGTTCTTGCTGCCCCAGCTGCGTGATGTAATTAATAAAACGAAATGGGTGATTAAATTGCGTTTAAAATATAAATAGTTAAAAAAAATTGTTCAGGAGTTAGTTCTTAATTGTTATATTCAATTAAGCATGCTTTAACGGTCCAGTGTCTTTCATAATGAAATAGTGCTGCTCAGTCCACTCACCTATGCCTAAACTGGGAAGCACGTTACTTTGATGTTTGGACGACTTAGGGTAAAAAAAACATTCCCCTTAAGAAGTAAAACTGTTACAAATGAAAGTACACAAGAGTCCAACTGAGAGCACCTGAATTTTGGTTGAAGTTATGCTTCCTTTCATTAAGTTCCAGATTTGTGTTCAGGTCTCCGGTTATATTAAAGTATACACTGCGCACCCCTTAGAACCCGTTTCTGACAGGCAGCATCTGATTTTTCTTTCTTGTAGCAAAAGTACTAGCAGACGTTTTTGATAAGACTCTCAGTTAATGGACAAGCCGTTTAGCGACTAGAGCAAAACTGGTCGTTCCCTGTAAACACTTCATCTAAAATTTTCCGCTGAAGTTTGGAATAACTGTCCCAGTGATCTTGAGCGATATATGAAAACCTAAACTGTTGCAATACTCACTGTAATACGCAGTATGCTGAGTGCTTTAAATTCATTACAGTAAATTTCACATCAGTCATTAGGAGATCTCATGCACCCCAAACAACGAGACTCTTGAAACCGCTAGAAAACGTTTGATTAAGAGTTCCCCAAAATAACTTCAATTCGAAAATTAGAATTTATGAATCTCGCGATTGCATACGTCACGAAAGTGTCGAATTTATATCGTTCAGATTGGGATGTGACATAACTACGAAGTGCAAAACTGTATCTACCTATACATAGATGAGCTAAGAGTTAAAAGTTTTGTTTTTCACCTGATATGAATAAAAATATTCCTTATAAGTTCTTTCAAAACTGGACAGTGGTGACATTTGGTTCTAACTCATTTGAGCCGGAGTGTTCAAGGTAAGACCATTTTGCTACGAACTGAAATGAAATTCCGGTGTTCCACACTCATCAGTTTGTACAGTTGAACAGAAAACTCGATTTTCTGCCAGGTTTTAAAAGACGTTACGCCAACAGTTTGTTAAAACCAAACGTCCTACGAACTGGAAAATGTATAACGAGATAAGTGGTTAATTGCTATAATAGCACGAGAAACGGTTTCAGTGAGCAAGATTTATTCCATCACTATGCTCAACATTTTGAGTGATGCTACAGGTCAATATATCTGTGGTAAAAAATGTGTTGGGTTAGGCCTAGTGATTATAAGTCGGGCTGCTTAAAGTTAAAGATTAGAACGGAATATCACTGTTTTGTCACACATTTATTTTCTCCAAATGACATGCTGAAATTTCTGATAACTTGGTTCGCTGGACCAACCGTGATCGAACACGTGGGTTTTGGGCACAAATAGATTGGAGGTACCTTCGTACTCATTCGACAAAGTGTTGCGTAACTTTTGAATAAAATTGAATATCTATCGTATGCGTTCAGTCAGTGCGCAGCTCCGATGTGAAATAAGTCTAGGGATATACGAGGTTGAATTTATCTACAGTGTCAGCCTTGTTGATGGTAGATGACTAGTGGACCGTCAATGTCGGCTAACCCTTGATCTATGGTTCTGCTGATTACCGTGCGTTCCAACTTTCCCGCCAGCATATCACTTCATTCAAATCCTGTTGCCATTCCTATTGCATCTCAATTCGTCTGCTTATAAATGTCGCGCTTAAGGATACACTGTGTGTTGTGGACGCATCCTAGAACCAATTCCCTCCAGTTCAACAAAAACACACGGAGCGGCTGGCAGTTCAGACATCATTACATTCACGTAAAATGTCTTCAATCAAGTAAAATGTTATCCTCACTGTCAGTAAGCAGCCTCTCAGCCGCAAACCCAACTTTGTTTGTTTTGAAATTTGGGATCACACGTCGCTATCTGAATCTGTTTTCGAAGACTTCAATAACTACTTGTCTAAGATACAAAAGAATGACAGATACATATGGTGAGACGGAACGCAGATTCAAATCGACTAACTTCAAGAAGACCATAACGAAGATGAATACAGATAGGGTTTTGTTTTGGGGGTCTCAACGAAGCAATTAATGTAACCTCTTGAACTTTCTATCTTTTCAAACTATCAAACGTCTGTTTTAATTAGCAGTGTTCATATATTTTTGTCGATATGTTTTAAGACTAAGTAACGTTCAGGTAAAGTGCAAGGGCTTAGTTCATTTAGCCAATTTAACTGCCTACCACTATTCAGTTATATTGACAGTACATCATACCGGCGATTCCGTCAGTCTCCTATCCTGACAGACTGTCAAGGATGGCTCACAGTGAGCGTAACTGGTGGTCGGTAACTGAAGCGTAGTTAATGAAAACAAACTGACCGGGCTATGTATACGTCTATTTATACTTTCGTGAGGATTGGAAACCGGTCAGTCTTAAATATTCAGTGCTGTTCGATATCTGTTTCCACCGGTTCGTAGTGTGTCCATCACCGTATTTCGTTATCGAGTTGTGTGATCCCCATTCGATGACTATAATATCTTCAAACTTGCGAGGTAAGGCGAACCTACCATGATAGATACTGTGCTGCACAGTATGTATGTACAGAAAACACGTAAACGTGATTTTGTGAATGCCCGCGTGTTGATGATGCCATAATTAACAGAGTGAGTCCATACACGTTAAGCGCTATTGACTTGGTTTCCAGAAATAAATGATTTGGTATAAATTCATTCTTTACTTGCGACACCCTTGGACATGATAGAATCAACCAAGTCACGCAAGCCGCTGATCTACCCTGATCTAATTGGTATGTATAGAAAACAGGCCACTGTTTAACTATTTGAGTGTTTAGAACGCATCCGTACATACACCTCCAGGACATCACTAGTTTTGTCCGATGCTATCTTCGTACGTACGCCCACCACGTTTCACAGAATGCTTGTGTAATTTGAATTTCTCTATCGAAAGCCACCTTTCTTCGTGTCAAAGGTTACTAACCCAACCATAACTCTTCTTGTGTATCCCACCGCTGTGGACTGGACCGTGAAGTGCTTCCCAACTGATTGAACGCAGATCCTTCCCAGATTGATTGCCAAAGAGGCTGTGTAAAAGAATTCCATCGATTCTGACATTTGTTTTCTGTCACAGCATTACGATCAGAAAAATCGAAATTCCCTTCAGAGCCACAATGGTTGAAAGTTTTTCGCATAAACTCATTGAAGTTTGGATTAAGTACAATGGATCGAATGTCACTACACTTATCTCCTAAGTGTAAGAGCACCGTGGGGATCCAGAAGGGAAAAATAGAGATTTCATGGATCTGAACGGATGACGCTTATTTTCTTCACCATTTTCAACTGATGTTAATAGCTGAAAACAGACGTTTGCTTTCAGTCACTAAAACCGTTTATTTTCTCAACATATTACAACTTAATATAATTGATGTTGGATTCCATAGTCTATCATGATGTCATACAATTGTCAGTAAACGTCATTTGCAATTAAATTACAGCTGGACTCACGAACTGGGGCAATTCGTGTTTCAGCAGCTGGCTTGGATCGGGAGCGAAGAGCATTCTACAAATTTGTAGTGACCATTTCAGACGGACAAGCTGTGGCTGGACAGGCGGCTTTGCCACTGACCGAGCAGCATCAAGTGCATACCATTGTGCACATAGAGGTGGAGGACGAAAATGACAATGCACCCCGAATAATTTATCCAGAAACAAGAATCGTAAGTAATCAACTGGGTATAAGCACTTCCTTAGTACAGTCTTTTTCTTAAACCTAGTGAATAAATGCTATCGTTGCAAGGTGCTCTCATGTTGGTCGAAATTTCCCACGTGCTACCAGTCAAACGTTCCGTCTACTTCACGGTTTACACTCAGTGGGTTCCCCAATTAAATTACAACAGGCTACGTAAATGGCTGTATCGTGACCTTTGGCTTCGAATGATCGTCGCATGTGAATTTGCACTATGGTAGGCATATGAACAAACAAAGATAGTATGCTGTCCCAATTATTTTACACTTGAAGCGTGGTAATCGGAGGGATAGCGCTCCACCTTCAAACCTGAGACACAAGGAAATAGGCAGGAAAATTGTCACTATCGAAAGGTTACGTTTCCTTAGCACAATTGCCTATAACGGAGCTGACCTCGAAAGATGTCGGCAATTTATTAATTAAAAATACCGCCATATTTTTCCGGCCGTTCAAGTAAGATTCTTGAAACGATTACAAAATTACACCTGTGACGTTCCGCTATATCACCGGTACTCGTGTCTTATTATCAAACGATGCATGTCACAAAGTACACACATGTAGACAGCATACACTGTTCGATTACACCAATGAAGAGAATGACACAAGACACTTATCTGGAAACGTCAACAGCTACCTGTGATGGAGGTATACACGATGCCTGTAACGGATGGTTCGTTTTGCGTTCTACGGTTTATTAAGAAAGTAAACGAAACGTACTTTTACGAGTGGTCTAGTAAGTAGCTGGTTTCCGGTACACTAACACTAACATGGGTGTTACAGATTGCTACAGAAAGCACATCCGCATTGTTGACCACGTAAATACAGTCCAGGTAAGCCCGAAAGAAATTTCGTTAGTGAATTAAACGTTTTGTCCACATAAAATTGAAATAAGTGGTATCGCCCAACGCTGACTGGGAGCTCTTCGCGGAGGGCCATGCACAAGTTATCCCATTACGTCTTCCTTGTTTGAAACCAGGGTTAGAAGTTATTCCCTCTACCAATGTAGAATGCAGAGGCCGGCCAGCTGGTAGCTCATGTCACAACAGCACCCACAGACTAAATCATGAGAACTGATTGCGGAAATTCGCTTCAGATGAGCCTTCAGAATAATTCTTTTTAACAAACACCTCAATCCAAGTGTAGCAGATTTGGTTTGTTTACAGTCTGACGCATTACCCTATAGGTGGAACATGTGATCCTAGCGCACACCCCAATCCCGACCCCGTGTAAGTTATGTAAGTAAAAACCAAAAGTAAGCTTAAAGAGTGAAAACATAGACGCCTGGAGATGATGAGTCGTACACCAAACAACTGCCTTTGTCGCAAAGAATGATAAGATTCAACATGTTTTAGAACAAGTGAGTTCATTGGTTGTTGATTGTGGAGCAATTCGATAACGACAAACGGATTAATGGGACGTCAGGTCCACGAAGAATTGAAGTAAAAAGCAGGATAGTGGCAAACCTTTTTACAAGTTGTCTTTCATTCTTCGGCAACATATATCGGTTGGACTTACTATGTGTCAGACTATATAAAACCACAAGCTAGTTAGAATCTGCAGACTGTACCGTGAAAATTTCACACAGTACAGTATAAAGACAGACACAGACGGGAAGAAACTTAATCTTATTCACATTCACTTTCCTTGCAACCAAAATCATCGTAAGCACTTTATAAAAATATTTCCACAATACATCACACTTTACAGTCGTGTAACTTAAGCTAACCGATGTTGCAACTTGAAACATAAATCTCCCTTGTACTTTGCCGTGCGCAGTTATTATTTACTCGGTTGCTTCACTTTATCGAATAGGTTTGTTTATCCACATTTAGGGTGACGTTATTACTATGTTTTGACGATACATGCAAGTTACAAAAAGACTGTCAATGACAGAGAACTACTTCATTGACTTTTATGGTTCAACCGTTTATCAAATGTCATCAGTTTAATGGTTACTGGATTTCTTGCTACTAACTTACAGGCATTATTCAAGGCTCTCAAATTGGCTAATTTACTGATGAGTTTGTGGTTAGAACTGTTGTTTGTCATCTTCATGAAATCTTCCGCAGCACAGTCTGACCCAAGGATATCCGCGACGATTTCTGTTTTCCGTTTCGTCGCGGTTGCGGGTTGATGTCTAACTATGTAAGTGTACCAAACTGTTGGCCATCTTCAGTTAAATAGTTTCACTAAAGTTGCTTGGGGTGTTTAATGAAAGAACCGAAGTGAACTTCATGTCATTGCGCCCCCTGTTGTTGGAGTTCAGAGTGACTTTCAACCTAACTCAGTCGTGTGAGATTATAGTGAAGAAGTTTGAACGTAACGTATGTCTCAGTGTGTTTGAATGTGCTTAGCATGTCAAGTTCTCGCAATAGATATTTTCCGTGGGACAAACGGAGTAAAAATATGGTGGTTTGGTTGATTAAGTTGAAATTATTTATAACGAAATAAGGTAGGTTAGGAATAAAACACCCTTAGAGAGAAAGGCTCTTATTGTTCGGCTGGTCGTCTTGAGCAGGAATGTGAGTATTGCCCACTTGTGAAACTAGTAAAAACTACAAAACTTAAGGTGCAGTTAGTCCGATACTTTTTGAATCGATCTATCGTTCATTACTCTATGTAAGCGTGTACTCATATACTTGGTAAACCGTAATCAAACCGGAATAATTATTCTTGCGAAGTTGTCCTTTATAACGTTTCCAGTTAAGCATATCTGGATGTTACTTTCGCGAATTTCGATGTCAATTGAAGGTGTCGTATATGGCTGAGTTCATGTGATCCAATTTCGTTTACTCTCTATGCCTGGTGTGAAGGGGTCGGTTTAGTCTATAAGAGTCAACCAATCCCTGTTTTTCAACCTATTCACGGGCACATTAGTTGTTCAACCCTGTTCGCTGATAAAACTCAGCCAACCTCCTTGGGAAGTCCATAATTCATACTGAAACACGTGAAACTGATATCATGACATCTTAAACTAGTGGGTTCACCTCAGACGCTAACTTATGGTGGTGTAATTCTAAACCAAATTCCCGACGTTTCACTATAGTACCCCTGCGTACCCCCAGATATTATTTAACTTCTTAATAAGGTGAAACAGTACATGGACTGTTCGTTCCCTATCAAAAAGTTGAATTTTTTATAGGACCGTTCTTTTGTTTGATGCATTTCATCAGCTACGGTTGCAGGTTGAATTAAAATGTAGTCTCTCTCGTGCAAAAAGTAAACGTCGATTTTGGATCAACAAGCTCAATTGCGAATCACTTAACTCCCTAAATCTTACGATTTGGTTGCCTTGAAACAATTCAGATGTTTACTGAGTCTAAAATAACAGCTATCCGTCACAAGGTTTCTAACAGTTCTACAAAATGAACCATTTCAAGTGGTGAGTGTTTATTGATTTAAATGGGCTGGGAACGCATTATCGTTTGAGTAGTTTGCTACATCTTGTATGTATCGCAAAGTAATTGGCAATCACAGGTGTATTTTTTATCTTACTAAAAAATCTTCTTGTCAGTGCAAATGACGCTAAAAGTTTCATTAAATACTGCATGTTTTAGTAACTATTCGGAAAAATATTAAATTCGCAAACGATATACTTCCCCCACTGTGAAGGGAACTGAAAAAGATAAATGTAAACTAACTACCTGCTATTCCGGCATTTTCTGTCAAACATTCCGACACTCTGTCACAACAGCTGATATATCTTTTCGACGGCTGTAAAACAGTGATACCTGACTGTCGATGAGGTTTACACAATCGGTTAAACAAGCCATGCAACAGAAGATGAAATTATTTGCCCATCTAAACCGTAACAACAAAATAACTGTCTAGCAGAAATTTTAGATAGCCAAATAAGTGATCTTTCAATTTTTACCTTCCGTCGTTTTTCTTTTAGAAATCAATAGCACACTGAAACAACACGATGATCAGGGTTATTTGTATTGCGGTACGTTTCACTCGCCTCCAGTGATTTTTGGCTGCACATCTCTAGTTTTTTAAATATCTGATTTGTCGCAAATCACGTAAACTTTCAAACCAACCCGTTCCACTCGTATCTAAATCCACACCCAGACTAGTAAATAAAGACGCTATTCTGTAATTGGAATTTGAGAGTTTGTCTGTTTTTTCGCTTGTGAGTTACACCATGTTATTTGAGAAGTCCACAGTTTCTACTGTCAGTCTGTTACGGTTGTTCCATTAGGTTCAGTAAAGGTTGTTGGCTTTACCATACAAGCAGTTCAGCAGATCATGTGCATTCTTAGGCTTAATAGGCAAAATGTTTCGACCAACAACTATCCCTTATCTCATACCGACAATCTGTTATTTTCCACCGGTTTGCATTATGTTTTCAGGGCACACATGACATATTCTGAACATAACATATAGTCAAGCCAACGGAGACTCGTCTAACCAATTTATAGTAGTTATCTTCTAGTATAGTAACTCTTCAGGTCGAATAGACAAGACTTCGGTATGTCAACTACACAAGACTTCGTTGCATCTATCGTGGATATCAGCATTTCACTGTTTCGTTATTCCATGTAAGCAGTCACCACTAATTTCTAAAACTAGTTTATAAACCAGTTAATGGATTCCATCCCCACTGACCCATTTGCAACCTTCAGCCTTAAGTAGATTGTCCCTTTGGAAATAATTTTTCCTAACAGCCACGGAACACCACCAACGGTAGTTGCCGATATCTGTAGATATAACTACAGTATTGAAAATAACGTCACTGTAGCTAAACTGGCCTTTGTACCAACTACAGTTAATGCGAAATCTAAAACAAGCTGATCAAAGCCAGCATCAGAATTAGGCACACATTCCCACGGAACTCCGTAGGGGTTGGCAAAATTCAGTTTCGCACACAGCGTTACCTACATAACTGGAATTTGTATTATACTACCAGCTAAAATCTCTGTCATGCAAGAACGCTAGATTCATCCGGTTGAATGTGCAGTGGAGAAATGTCTCGCCGATTTGCAAATCGCCGGAACTATGAACTCTTCCCACACATTCACGTGACGCCAGTTTACTCGGTGTGTAAAAGCAAACAGATACTAAAGTTTAAAATACCGCCCAAAGAAGTCAACAAGTTGAACACGCAAGTGCAACTCGAATATATGTACGATCAGTTGAATGATCTGACGCCCACGTCTTCCGATGAGACTGGTTGGTTCCGTGCAAAATTGGTAGATATTTCTGACCAATTTATATCAGCACCTATTCGTCAGCAGTGTTGTCTGAAACATGAACACTATCAGGCAATGAAAGAACTGAGAGGAGTGCAGCACTTGGTGTTTCTAAAGCCGGATAAAGGTTCTAGTGTCGTAATCATAAGGACGAGTACATGATGATAATGAATACCATTTTGGAAGACCAACGAAAGTTCAAGAAAGATAAGATGAGTGAAAATAACATACTGTTGGAAAAGCAAATAGCGAGACAACTTCAGATACTGCTGTTGCACGGCCACATATCTGAAAAACAATATAGGCACATGAAGCCAATCGGCAAGGAAACACCATGAATGAGAGGTGCGCCAAAAATACACAAGGATGGAACACCCCTGCGACCAATGTTGTGTACGAACAATTCGGCATATCATAAAGTTGCTTGATGGCTGGTTGAATTTTGGACCCCATTCGTAAACTGGTATCTCCCCATTGCCTAAAAGATTCTTTTGAACCAGCTGAGACATTAGAACGCGTGTCGGTGAGTTCACAAACTATGTATTCCATTGACGTGGATTCCCTTTTCACTAACGTTCTTCTTCATGAGACAGTGGAGCTTTTATGTGATTTTATCTCCAGCCATAACTGTGATATAGGTATTCCACTTGAATATCTTAAGGATCTCATTTTATTGTGTACAGAAAATATCAGGTTCAATTTTGAAGGGCTTTCTTATAGACAAGTAGATGGAGCGGCTATGGGTAGTCCGTTAGGACCAACATTAGCCGATAACTTCTTGGGAATGTTTGAACGGCAAGTCTCTGATTATGTTGCCGAAACCTTATTGTACAAGCGGTATGTTGATGATATTTTGATTTTTACGGATACTGATCATTTTGCTTTATTTTTTAATCTTATTAACTCTATTCATCCAAACCTATCATTGTCTCACGAAAAGGAATCAAACGACAGTTTAGCATTTTTAGATGTACTCATCACTAAGTGTCGGGATGGAAAATTACAGCGATCGATCCATCGCAAAGCAACATGGGGCGGACAATATCTACAATTCTCCAGCTTTGCCCCGATAGCATACAAGCGGGGTTTGATCAAAACTCTATTTCACAGGGCCAGTCGTATTTGCACTCCTGATAAGCTGCAAAGTGAACAAGAAATGCTGAAGAAAACGCTGCTGGCAAACGGATATCCTGAAAAGTTCATAGATATTCACAGCAAGGCGACCAAATGCAAGGGACCAGTGCAAACAGCTCAAAAGAAAGATATATTTTTATTTTTGCAATTCAAAGGCGATCATCTGGCAAATGACATCAAGCACAAACTGAAGTGTGCCCTATCCCGGACGTATACGGCTGCCCAATTACGCTTGGTTCAAACCACCAAAGGACTCGTTCTACACAATCGAGAACGCAGTCGGTCTGACCATTCTGTCTCTCACGTTGTCTATCAGTTCACTTGCAGTTGCGGTGACGTTTACATAGGCAGAACAGACCGACGGCTATATCAGCGTGTGGTCGAACACCTCCCAAACTGGTTAAAACAGCGCATGACACAACTGGAAACCGATGGATCGGTTACTCGAAGCCCGGCGTCATCGGTTGCCAGACACATCATAATAACAGGTCACAAGGTGGTCCCACTTAACTCTTTCGAAATATTGTTGTCATCAGAACCCAAAGCTACTGGCCTTTAGCGAAGCCATGCTGATTAGAGCTCACCAGCCGGCGCTGTGTGCACAAAAGTGGGTGAAGCAACCTATAGGGTTGCCGTGGTGGTGATGACAATACGTGGTGTGATTGTATGCGTGTCCATACCCTGTCTATCTCTAATTGTCTGTCATAAATAACTTGCATGTTTTACGTTTGCGACTGATGAGAGTAAACGAAATGTTAACATATCGCAACATGTCTTCTTTCTGCGCTGATGAAGATACTAATGTCTGAATGGACCACACTATTCAATATTTCAGATCATTATTCGAGTGCATCTTGTTTAAGAGAAATATTATTGACAATAAAATGCAAACATTTTGGTACATGAATGTCTAATTTTATCTCACATTCTGCGGCTTAAGCACAACCATAATTATATAAAATTCCATAAACCGTACAAACGTATCGGTGGAATACCTGATCAAAGGGTGAAAACCATGATCAATGAGACGTGTTCGTTAACACTAATTGCTCATTTAACAACGACCTTCCTTACCGGATAGTTAGATGCCTTTGGCTAATCGTAATTACTATAAAATAAAACATTTTGACCAATTCCATTGTATACACTGTCTAAAAAACGTAGTATACAAGTTTTCGCGCTTTGGTTCTGGAAGGCAATTGACCGACAACCACTATGATTTGTGTTCAGGCATCACCGCCGTTCTTTTCAGATTGTTAACTATACTGCTGAATTTAGTGGTTTAACTGTTCAGTTGATCGCCGAACTTGACGTCTAAATTGCGTCCGATTCTAGATAATACCGTTTGTGCGCATAAATTTGAGCAGGGTAATAGCAGTTGAAGTTCAAGCCAGTTCGGAGTTGAAAGGTCAGAAGTTACGTGCGGTTTGCTTCATTTTTGTCACGCCGCTCAATCTCTCATGTACTGGCGATATCGTCGTTTGTTGAAGTGTCGTCCGTGAGCAAATACGGTGAAAAATAGCTCGTAAACTCTCGTGAACAGCCTCAAAATTCATTGACTCAAAGTTGGAATGTTTTGCGGCTCGCTTGTTTGAAAACACGTAGTCAGTGACATTTGCAAGCCTTCAATCTACGTGCCCGTTTTCTATGCATTCATGAAGTAGCCCGATTCTGTAACTATACGTGTTAAGCCTGGATTCGAAGCTATGTGAAAGGTAGAAAACAAAGACGTTCAATCTTTCTGGGTCTGGAACTTTCACTATAGCACGTAATAAAGGGTATGCATTGTTTTCATGCAACCCACCCCAATTTGGTCCCGTTTTAAATGGATTTTATATTTGTGTGTCCAGCAATTTTCCAACTGATTACATCAAAACTAATTTTGAAGTTGTATAATGCACTACAAATTTTCCTTCAAAACGAACTTCATGAACAAACACAGTGTATGCCGAAAGAATATGAAAAAACATATGAGCCTAATGAATCCAGGCTAAGGAAATTCATTCGCATGGAAGATGCATCACGTATGTTATGATATTCATTCCGTAACAGTCAACTTTTCTAGTCAATCAGGTTACAACAAGGACTGAAGTGTGGGATAGTAGCTATGAAAACAATAAGCCAGTTTAATGAATCACAAAATCAGCGATTCTACTGAAATCACTTCGGAAGTTATGAAACGGAGTTTGCATTGAGCTGTATATAGGGTAAGCAACCGTAAAAGGTGTTTGATAATTCACTGACGGAAATTTGTCATCTACAATTTCACCCCGGGCAACGTTTTTGAATCCAATTATTTGACAAAGCAAAATGATTTCACGTGTAATTCTAACGTGCAACCTTTCAATAATAATACGATATACAATGAATCTATAATCAGCGTTGACCGAAATACCTTTTTGTATTTGCCAGTTCACATATTCTATGGTTAAAATGAATAAATTGAGTTAACCAATTTTGTCTTTCGCTTCAGGCAAGTTTCGTTGTGGCCTGCTCCAGTTTAAATAACCTACCCTACACAATTGCGCGAATTTCTGTTAACGATTCGGATGCCGGAGTAAATGCCGAAGTATTGTACTTTCTCAGTCCTTCAAATATGCAGAATCCACACATTATCACGAAAGACAAAAGTGGGTTTGATAAACCGGCAAAACTAACTATACGAAATACAGCAAACGCAACGGGAATAAGCAAACATTTTGCTGTCAAAAACGGAACAGTTGTATTTTCGCAGAACAAGACAAAATTGAATGAAACCAGCGAAGAATCCGAAATCATCATTAACAATGCTGAACAAGGTTTTCGACAACCAGGTTCATTCACGTTGTACCCATTCCAAATTGACCCTCAGACTGGTGCTTTTGAAATGATCGGGAAGCCCGAGGATAATATATGTGATAAGAAAGCGTTTGGAAGTGGGAGTGAACAGAGTAGTGTGGCAACTTATCGAATGCGCGTAGTTGTGTCTGATCGAGGAATTCCACCGCTTTCTTCGGAGGTCGAACTCCACGTGTTAATCACCCACTCGGGTGATAAAACGGTAAGTCTGAGAAATGCGCCGCTTTTCATGCACTCTGTTCAACTACGAATTAGAGAAGGGTTTTACAACGTTGAAAGTACGTACAAAAATTTATGTTGAGAAGTTCAGGGTTATATTCTACGTTTCATTAAGCGTTTATCGATTATTTTCCCTGAGGAAAACACGTGTTTCAAAACAGTGGTAGGCGATCGATACCATACCAATTAATCACCAGTAGTTAGCATGTTTGAGGACTGGGGTGCGAGTTTTGAAATTTTTAAACTCATCAGCACTGAAATGCGGTGTACGGACGACTTACAACTACGTCACTTGTGATAAAAATACCCTACCTTTCTGCATTTGAATGGATGACTTTTATTATGCGGATCAGAAGAAACAGACGTGTTATGTAGCAGGAAGTATCCGGGTAACCAATTCTCACATAACTTACTGACTTAGTTAGCCAGGCTAGATAGTGTTTACTCGTTCTCTCATTAAAACATCGTGTTCTCACAAATTTTCAACGGATATCGCAGCACCAGTCTGTGAAGGCGGACAAGTAATTGTTCCCTAGTCGTCTGTCGTTTAACAAACTAACGATAAACCTGTATTCCTGATAATGGACGTCCACCCGAAATTAGTTGGAGTAGTTTCATTGGCATTTCTTGCGAAAATTTGTCATTTAAAGAAAAAAGCAATGTTCACTGTTATAGATCATTTGGTGTTCCCATTTTACTGTCAACATTCCCCGAATCTGAACCTACAAATGCCGAACGGATATGGATAAACTGCCAACGAGTTTGAAACTGTCACCAACGTTTTCCAATGAACGTTTGCTCTCAGGTTTTCCAGTCGCATGTAGATGTTAACCGGCACCTTGACGCTAGAAGTTGACTCCTTCAGAGTCAATTGAGGAAGATGAAACTTTAAATATACTGGAAGCAAGCGGTACCTTTCCCCAATCATCTGAAATACTCACCGATAATATTACACAATCTATGTCTACACAAACCGAAATTTCTAACATTAAATTCTCATTTGACCACTACATTAAAGTGGAAAATTGCCACACGGTAATTCTTCGCTCAATTTCGTCATTCTCAAGCCTAAAACATGTAGTTTGCACACCTCGAACAAATAAAACGGTGCAATCAGCGGACGTGCAAATTAACAAACCAAGCATTTCACAATCAGCATGACAGCAATCCTGGAGGGTTTCTGATACACTTCTGTATGCAGAAATGCGTCTACAATGTTAAAGTCAATTCTTATTTGACAATGTTGTCATAAAGTAATTTTGACTGGTTGACTTGGTTTTAACGTGGAGTCTGATAACCGATGGCATGGACTTCCAGGAAGATGGTAAGTAAAGTTATGCGTGGCGGTTGTCAAATGTTTTAAGCATTTCGGGAGGTGTTTGGTGGATCGTTGTTATTAATCGTGTTTATTTTTACTTATGTGAATATTTTTGCAACCGCAATTAAACTGGTGCATAACATGAGGGACAGAACACAGACAAACTGAGTTCGTTATTATGCAGATTTGGTACAACAGAAATATGAGGTAAGCACAACTCGACAGTTGCCTACGCTCGAACATGCAGTGACTTCTGCACGATGTAATTTTGTGGATAGTCCACTGTGACTTACAAACACAAAAAGATCATTTATGTTCAGTGGCCAAAATTCGCCGAAAGCACGCGAATGGTTTTCTTGTTCATTGCCGCTTGTTTGGTAAGCGAATCTGTTGAACTTTGACCACAAAGTTGTTGATGAGGACTCTGCCAATTTAATATTAGGTCCAAGCTGACTGTGAGTGCTCATCATCTTTGTCTAACAGTGTTTGTTGATCAAAAGATAAAAAGCTGTCAAATGGCGGGTGTGTGAAGATGTTTGTGGTCAAAATAAGAAACTAAACCAGAACCAAAATAATGGCTAGCATACTGGTGGATATACTAAAAAACGAGTGACAGGGCAAGTGAACGCAAACCTAATCCTACATCGCTGGTGATCCGTTAGATTACGTAACAACGGCAGCTTTCACTCACCTTTAATTATACAGCGATCAGGTTGAGTTTTACATGTTTTAGCCGAAAAACTAGGTCAACTAAGAAGGACAATACACTCACAAAAGAACGGGATATACTCAAGTTGATGGAAATAACCCACTAATCACTTGATCACTGTTCATGAGAGGTCCGGTCGTTTGAACATCTCATGCAAAATAAAGCTATTCCTCAAATGTATATGGCTTGCTGTTAGTTTGCATACGCTACCATACATACACCACAAACTTATTCGCTTCCATGAGTGATGTGTATACCTAGAAAATAAAGGTGACATCAATGCATATTTCCAATTGCTGTTGATTGGTTCGTCAAAGGATACTTCCAAAAATTGATTGATTGCTCACTCCTCCGAACGCAACAGGATATACATGTGCGACTTCCCTGCGGTGTATCGTGTAGGATTAAACAAAGCTTTGTTGCATGCATACCTAACGATTCGTGCTTTCCAAATCATGACATGAACACATTTGACTGGTATATCTCAACATATCTAAGATAATGTAGCCAAACAGCCACAAAAGTTTTAGTTGATTAATTCAAAAGTAATTGAAAGTAATTTGGAAGCAGCCAACTCATTAATATGGAACAAAGTGATATTCAGTGTAATTTTGTTCGTTGTAGAGATTAACGGACTCTATGAAAGAAAAACTGCCGGATTTCATGGATGCTACACCACGGAACGCAAACAACCCGTATCCATCCAGTCTGAATGCACCAAGTCATTCATTGAGCCTGTTCCGGAATTCACTTGAGACGGATTCTACTATAGAAGAATCGCACCTGTGGGGTTCGCTTAATTCACCAGATGTGTTCTGGGCTGCAGCAATTTGCTTGACAATAGCAACTTGTGTTTTAATCTTTCTCACTGTTCTGATTACACTGGTTACCTGTCATCGAAGAACCAAACAAACGCAGCAAGAAGCTATGGAAACTTGTCAAAATGAATGGGCTAATGAAGACTCACCATGCGATTCACGGGCTAATACACTTCCTCGCCTAATCACTACATTTAAACGATATCCTGGAACTGTCGAACTTGAACCAAACAAAGGACTTTTCAGTGAGTTCATCACTCATTTTTTGAGTTGTAATTTAAGTCATTTGTAAGTTTGCTATAGTCTGAACATTTCCTGCTTGGTTTTCAACTAAACAGGTCCAGAAATACCCAATGAGAGAAAAAATTATGTTATAATGCACACCGCTTAAATGTAGCCAGATTACAGCTAAACATAAGCCGTTCAGTGTGAAAGACGTGCTAACTCTGATGGTCGCCACGATGAAAATACTTTTCAGAATTTGTTTAATGAGCATTGTCGATCATCTACAACTTATGTGGTATCACATTGCAAGTTAAATACCATTTTTAACTTAACAGAAAGGGTAAGACTAGATTAGTTGCATTAAAGTGAAGGCGAAACGCCTCGAAAAGGTAACTTAGGTTTGATGTAAGTAATAAATGTTTGCAAGGAGTGGAAGAATCAGTTGCTGAGCGCTGTCCGACTTGTGCTAACCAAAGTATCCAGATATTTATCAGTCATTAGCCGTTACCTCAGTTGTCTCAGCAGTTCGAATCAATACAGACTCACATTTCTGCAAGCATGGTGTCAACTGAACTAGTCGTCCAGAGTGAACGAACATATTAAAGCTGGAAGAAAATGTGTTTTTTATTAAAGTTAAAAATAGTGGCAGAACTTTATGGGTTAACGTTTTTCCGTAAAATGTCCCAAGTGAGACAGCATGGTTTGATATTGCAAGACAGTCGGATGTTGTAATTCTATCATGACGTGTTTATGTCTTACGCTTGCAGAAAAAATAATCTTGTGTTCCTATTGTGATTTATGGGAGAAAATTTCTACTGACCGTCCATCTGCCACATTCCACTGTGGCCGTCACATTCAAGTGCGTCTGTTGCATGGATCCTTCGAAAATGAAGTAGTAAACTCGAGATTCGTCTTTGATAGAACTTATCGGTGGTGAATACACACGACCCGACCAGAAGTAGCAATCCGGTCCTCATAACTGTAAGGCATACTCTAATGATTTCCCTTTTTTTGAATAGTAAAATTTCGGTGGCGCTGTTGCGAACACGGTCTTCTCATAGTCATCAAGTACTGAAGGAAGTACTCACAGTAAGCTCCAATCAAAGCTAACATCAGATTTAGTGTTTCATTTCGAAAATATCTAGCCGAAAGGTTTATATGAATGGGAATGCAGAGATAAAAAGTGAGAAGGAGCAATTGGTTACATTTTTCTCATATCAGTCAATGGTTCAAGACTTACACCTACTCTGTAAGATATCCGCATCAAATTTAGTAGCAATGAAGTTGAACAGTTTGGGCGTCGTGTTTAACATGGTACTGTTAAACAGATTGGGAATAACACAATGTTACGACTAAGTTGTAATACTCTGCGTCTCAACCACCTCGGGTGGCCTTCCTCAGGAGTGTTGTAATCGAAGACCACCCGAAGTGGTTGAAACGTAGAGTATTACAACTTGCTCGTAACGTTCTGTTATTACAAATCTGTTTGCCAATTACATTCACTCTATTTGTCATGTGCACCAAAAGGACAACTTGGTCCAACAGGTTGCACTCAATGTTACACTGAACAGGGTAGTAATAAGCCGGCTGATTTACCGGACTGTTTCATTATCCGCTAGCAATATCTTCATCGTTCTATATGCGAAAAATCTTTGTGTCCAAAATGACTGCGGTCGGGTGTTATCATACTCGATGATCCATTCTGGATCATCCTGCGCCCAACAACAAATTTCATTGTGATTCTCTAAGACACCACTCATTTGAACCGCCTCTGAACACTGATTGGAATCACTGACGTAGTACCTCTATAGTTAAGTTTACACATTGGAATTAGTGTGTGGGTGTTAGCGGGGGTGGGGGGGGTAAGTGAATAAGCGTGCGTTGTTAACGATAGCTATCAGAGACAGTCCAAATATGGAAAAGCGCTTTGAACTTTGGTAGATAACCGGCAGTTAACCGTTGTAATTGCCTGTTATATTACCGGTTGTATTAAAAACTTAGGGAGTAAATTATGTCGAAACTGAACAACACTGCTACTGTCGCATTCTCATAAACTTTTCAGTCGGCTTCTTTGGAACAAACCACTGGACTCGAGTTTTTCTCTCGTTAGAGCTCGTCAGTGGTGCATATCTTTGCAGAGGCCGGGACTGGACCTCCAGCCATGTTTTCACGGAGCAACATTTTTGACGGCTGCAACACTGACCTCATATTAAGCACGACCGAATCATCTTATGTGAACACAACCACTTTAGCTTGAGTGTTGGTCAGTTTGTTCGGTCGCCTTGAAATGAGACAGTAACTGTCCCGTTACCTCCAATCGGTGATCCCTCCACTGGGACTTCTCTGCAAGTTGATATCACAGCAGTCATAAAATTGCTAAGCGATATTTTGGTTACTGGTGAGTGGGGGACTTCTTTCATAAAGACTGAACGTCACACACGATTAATTTCCATCCTGCATGTAAACAAAAGTCTTCTACTACTCATCAGCAGTGGATTTGTTGTCCAATTGCCTGCGTGGGATAAAACAAGTTATGTTTGGAAAGGTGTTGAGGTAACCTTAACGTAACAGTATTCTGAACTATGATAACTATACAATTATGATATGCGAGATATAGAGTAGATAGAAAATTGTGCCTTCAAATCAGATTTATGTAGCTTTTGGCAGACATTCAGTTTCATACAACATTAAACTACTAATGTTTTCATTCTCACTCATGCGCCAGTCATCTTACTACACAGATGGTGTATATCAACTTTAAAGTGGAAATTTTCTGATGGACTCTAATCGAAATGCATTAGTGTGAAATTCGTGATTGGTTCGTGCATGTGGGTTAACGATAGTTCAGCTGTAGCCAAAACACAAATGTGTAGTAGTGACAGTTCTTTGTGAAAACCATCTTAATGGATTCTGCCATTAAAACACTTGTTATCGGAGTATGAATTATACGTTTCTGAGATTCCTGATTCGACGTATTCTTTCGTTAAATTATCTAACACTGCCGTCTGATAAGGAAACTGAATAACGGATGATGTATATAACTTGTATTTAAACCTACCTACTACTCGCCTTTGTATGTATTCTTGCGTGAGCTTTCATTGGAAACAATCAACAGGTTAATGCTTCACACTAAACTTGCCCGTTGGCTGTGTGCAAAATGTTTTGTCAAAATGTTTATTATCGTTGTCTTCCTCACAATCGAAGGACAGTGGTTTGTTGCACATTTCCCAGGGAGTGGCATTCTCCTTTTCGTGAGATTATTAAAACAGGTAGCATTTATTGCAACTAATATTCAATAGGGAACGAGTTAATACGACGTCGAAATTATAAATAATTGGTCACTGATCTTACAGATATCGGCAAATCATTTATTTTGAGGTTTCTGCCTACTCTTGTTTCAGAAGTTTGTCAGAGCCTTTACTCGAGCTGGTAGTCAGATTTCCAAGCCTAATTGCTCCCAAAGCATCTTATACCTGGTAGGTACCCCCTTTTAGTTGACTGTTTGCCAGACGAGTATAGCAGCTGTAGTATGCATAACTGGCTGTCGAACCTTACGGATTTTAAATTGGACCAACTTCAGAGCTGAAGGATGCATAGTGCATTGGCTGCTCACTAACAAGTTATCCTTTCATTCACCGTTTTGCTCAGTCACCAAGTGATTGGCTCACAAATGACGGTACACAAGATGGAGCTATCTGCCTGTCCCGGAAGGACATTTCAAAGATTGTGTTTGAAAGAAAGGCCTTCAGCTTACCGCACTTTGATCCGTGTACGATCGTCTGAATAGCATTTTTCAACATGGAGGCCACCCTGATTGCAGTATTTTTCATCAGCAGAGACCGTATTTGAAAAACGACATATCTGAGTGTTGGGAGCTTCAGCTGATCAAAGTTGTTCATCATACCAGTGGCTCGTAACAGAGTTCTCCTCAACATTCCATAACCAACAAACTGTTTGTTACCACTTGCGATATGGTATTAGAGAACTACGGTGTAAATGTACTAGATCGTAGCTACGCTACCGATTCTTTCACACACCAAGTCTCGCCCCCAATAAAATCCTTTGGGTGCATTTCTTCCTCCGCTAGAATGTGTACATTTGTAAAATGTCAGTGATTAGTTACTGCCAGTCTGCTGATCGATGATCGGGATCATTTTGAATTACATACTGATATATACTCGGATTATTCTACAGATTTAGTCCGGATACGTAAAGAGTGTCACTTCAGATGACCTGCTAATCGTGAAACAGTCATTTTGTCAAGCAACACTACGTTTTGCAAACAGTTGAAGCCAGTCTGTAATAGAACTTTGTCTGCACCAAAAATTATTGTATTATGTCGAGCTAAAAATGTCTTCAATTTGTGCATACTTGCTTATTTTTCCCAACGTCCGAGCGAACTTATCGCTGTCAGGCAGACGGAAAAACATTGTATTTATTCTGCTGCCCTTGAATAATGTTCAGGTGACCCTACAACGTTGAAAGAACTGACAGCAACCATTCACTGCATCGCCTACAACTAGGCATTTCAAGTCAGATTCAAATCACCAACGTCATTCAAACCGTTGATTAGCTTACAAGTGAGAAAAGTTCTGTTGACATATTGCTGTCAGTGTTTGTGATCGACCGAAATGAGTTGCTGAGATATACACAATACGTGTCGGATAATGGCATGAAGCTGCTATTTACTACCCTTGTAGTATTCATCTATGAATGTAAAGCAGTTATAATTATATCTAGCCAGCGAAATGCCTTGCGAAGTGCAATGTATGCCAGTCGGGAAAATGTGAAGTGTATTTCTAGTGCGTCTACACAGTGTTTTTCAAACAATGAAATCAGGCATCACCATACTCTACAGATTCATTTTTATCAGCTGTTTCGCAATCGGCCGTCAAATTCCTGTTTTGATACGATCAATCTAGTTTTAACGTAGGCCTTATTGGGAATTCCCGTTTCTGAAAACCAGTAAAGACACTAGATGTTGTTGTAGATGAATAGGGTACATGATGAGTTGGGGTTGTAAATCAGCCATGAAATAATGTCACTGCAAGTTTTGACTTGTGCGCGGGCACGTTGTCATGTTTCCAGAAAGAGCGAAAAAATGCGATCTTGGAGCGTCCTTTGAAGAGACTAGGATGAACTCACCAAGCATACGTCATCACACCAATCAAACGTAACAGCTACGATAAACGTCAACTGAAAAATAACGATTATTTTGCAGAGGGAAACGTGTGATTAAATTATTGGTAGATTTTTAATGCAGAGGTTCCTTGGGAGCGACGGTTTACATTTTCAGTTCTTAGGCATTTGGGACTTGATTGCGTGGTTTTGGATGTAGGCGATTGGGAAAATTTATTGTACTTTTCTTGGTTAAAGTTAAGGAAGTAGGTTCGGACAAAACAGATTAGGTAATGTTTGTCATAGAGATACCAACTGCGGAAACGTCTTCCTGAAAGAAGCCCCCGGTGTAAATACTTTGAAAAATATCAAAGCATTCTCCCGCAACGATTCTTAAAGCTGGCGACAACTGATTGTTGAATTGTTCACTAATGCTGTTTCAACTTTTTGCGTGTATCATGTAAACAAACTCTGGACGTTGTTTGTGTGAAACATTCATAAGGCTAAATTTTTCTGTGCTCAACCTCGTAAATATGCGGAGTATCAACCGTTTAAGAATTTGAGTGCAGAAACATTTTTGCAGATTAATGATACACTCGAACGCATCCAACTGACAACCTACAGCTCACTCGTTTGCTGACCAATCGTAGTGTGGACCAGAAGTTCGTGTGATCCACAAACCGTTGGCTTTTTATCTTCCGTGTACATGGGGAAGGAGGCAGTCAATTTTCGTGAAACATTTTGAAAGGTTTTGCACAGATTGGGCTTCACTCATCGACCGGCGGTTTGTCGGAATCTGTCAGAATTGACCTTTATTAATGTCTTCTGTAATCCTAAGTTCTGGAAAACTCACTAGAAATCGACGGTGCGCAGTTCAAACACAAAACGTAGCAACCGGTTATTCAGAACCAACCTTGTTGGCTGTAATTATTCAGTGTGATCTATGTAGGTTTAATTGCGCAAAATGGTTACTGTAAATTGGTTTGCTTTCTCCTGTATGTCATGCTCGTATTCAACCATGTCAGTTAACAAGAATTTTCGCTCATTTCTCCTTGTGAACTCACAGAGAATTCCTTATCAAGAATGAAAATTTAATGCGTGCGTTTAACTCAGTGTGCCTTTGGCACCGACGTCTTTGCTACACTAGTCTTCACGTTTTGTTACTCAACCTACAACCAGACGGAAGCTATCTGAAATTCAAAAGAGCAGCTCGGTGAACACTATCCACTGCAAAACTGAACATTATGTGTAAGATGAAGAACTCCGGCGAATATTTTTGAAATAATTACTTGGTTCCAGGCTTGAGATGCAACGGATAGAACATCTGCTTTCATTTGCGTTGCATCCGTTCTGTTGCTACTCAGAACCATGGGTCACATCAACCAGATTTAATGTCTAAGGATTTTTGGTCATCAGAATGGTACATATGTACCGAAGATCTCACTGACTATGTTTGATGCAGCTATTGAACCTACACTTAACCAGATCAAACCGTGTAGCCAGACAGTTACGATGATATCTACGGTTTGTGATAACCAGTTTAATCTCCGTAATTCCGTAGTTAAGATCACGTGAATACCTCAGCCGACAAGGACACAGTATCTCCCCGAATTTGTTAAATCTGTATTAATTAACTGGTGGTGACCAAACCAGATGCAAAGTTCGATCGAGCGACTAAGGCAATAAAGCCACACCCACGTGAAAACAACTAACGGGGAGTATATTATATTTCCTTATTTCAGCAAAAGTAGTTCCCATGGAAAGTCGTGAAGTGTATTCATAATAAACAGACAAATGTTACCAGTCAGCATTTATAGTAACAACATTATGGGAATACTTGAATACCAGTGAGGTAGCAGCGCTGGTTAGTTTGTTGTAAATTGTGACATTAGCTCTGCACCATCATTTACACTCTGAATGTATTCTCCGTTAGGAAATTGGGAACCAGCCTAGTTCTACCTCATGTCAGTTACCAGCAGAATCTGTGTGCGCAGAATAATGGGTTGTTAGCATTCATCTCACATACACTTAGTTGTGAGTCATACTCAAAATCCAGATTGAGCTGTCATTTTCTCATTTGCACTCATTTGTTTATTTCCGTTTGTGAACGTGTTAAGCTACTAAGACTGGGGAGCTTGTGCAAATTGAATTCCTTTGTGAGTTCTCACTGAAGATCCTTTATTTCAGGTTAGTTTCTGTTCACTAACATCCACACGGATGCATTGAATATTTTATGGTCTCAAAACTTTCATTAGCAAATGCTATCTTGCAATGCAGTAAGCATTTTGAAATCAATAATGGTCCTAAGATATGGTCAGATGATAGTATGATATATTGCTTCATAAACAAGAAACATTTTAATGGCAACGTGGCGCCAACTTCCGAAAAATTTGCAGTCTAAGCTCATCCAGATTGAATTGTTAGCTTCTACTGATTGATAAAGCTAGAAAATTGGGCACGCATCCCACCAGTGTAAATTGACCCCGTCTTTTAAATAATTCAACTAACAAAGCGTTAGTGCGCATGCACACCACATAGGTTCAAATTTTACACGAGAGAAGCGATATCATAGAACACAGAATGTCATATAAATATGTATGAAAAATCCATAAGGATGAAGATAGTCTTTTATAGCGCTATTTGCATGGAACGAGAGAGTACTGGAAACGGAAAACCTGCTGCCTATAAAAAGTATGTAGACGCTGACAGAACTCATAATATTTTTGAAAGTTTCTAATGAACACATTTTACTCTCAGAAATTAGTGCTTTTACTGACAGGCGTACAAAACAGTGGCGAATAAGACAAGACGAATAAATGTGCAGTAGTCAAGTTCCAGAAATCTGTTCTCCGCAAACATGCAACGAACTATACATATCATCATATATTCCGTAGTGCATTTACGGCTGATAAGCCAATAACACCGGCTGATGTCACAGGAGTACAAAATGCACGTGATAAGACTAAATCAGAGATACACAACTAATACAGTAACAGGGTGTTTGACCAAAATAGTGATTCGTCTGAACAGTTCACTAACATAGTTCCTTTTCGCGCGCAAAGCTTGCAATACAAGACAAATTTCATTGGTATACTTCATACATTCGTATTAGGTCTGGGCGGAAAACTTCATTTGTAGTAAACATCTTTGTCAATTCGTACGATCAGTACAACGAAACTGGACTCATTTTGGACTTTCAACTGAAATAAACGTTGGAAATGTACCTTGGCTTGGTCTCACTGACATAATCATACCGGCAGTGTATTCAACAAACTTAAACATACTGTGTGTAGTCATGACTTAATTGACCGAAGTGCAGAGTCAGTAAGTGATTAACAACATATGGCACAGAACCTTCTAAACGCAGTTCACCAACACTGGATGAGCAAGCAGAAAGTGTTAGTTTGGGAATATACATAAGTTTCTGTGCCTTATAGCCAATGTTCGTATCGGTTCAAGTAATACCTAGCGACATTCGCATTATATCCACATGATATTGATTGTCACTTTCAGATTACACTTCTTCTAACTGAGTACTTTTTGTTCATTCTTCTTTGTTCACAAACTTACAAAGAAAGGCGTTTTTGCTAAAACTGTCAGACAACTCATTTGGGAGCAGAAAAGAAAATTCACGCATCCTCATGTACTGTTCTAGTGTTTTCGGAGGTAGGACGGGCTTTTGCCAACGCCTTCAAACATATCAAAAATACAGTTGCAATCAAAATTGTTTGTGAATAAACTTTTCCAATAACCAACCAATCAACCAGTATACCAGATGTGCTTTGCAGTCTTAAACGTATCTGGCATCATTCGAAGGAAACCAAAAGCTGCAGGGGCGGACAACAATGTTAAATTTCTGTTAGGTGCTGCAACAACCTCAAGCCAAGAACTATTCGATTTCACCATTATTGACTCTAATAGGTATGCCCTGCCACCTCCAGCAAAGTCAGCTAAAGATCTATTGTTTGCGGGGGAGCCACCGCACTCTTATTTCTAAATTTCGGCTGTTGACAATCGGTTGTTGACTCCGGCTACTTGTAATGCTTTAGTTGCCAAATCCCTCACGGTGATACATTTGACGGGAAACTCCCTTTGAAACGGAATCCGCGTAGCTATTCGAATGCGTGACTACTTTTCTTAAATAAATGGATCTATGTGTTCAGTTTGGGATAGAGTGTTCTATTTTATTGAAATTCATCTTTGTGTTTTATATAAAATTTCTTAATAGCGGCCCAACTGAGTTCCTGGCTTCTAAACCCATTTGTAAATTAGCTTTCAGTTCCAAAATGGCTGAATTTCGTCAAATCGTTCCACCTGGCTTGTTTGGATGCTTGTTTAAAGCTTCATACGTTCATTTGTTTGATGTGCCGGATAAAACTTTAATATTTCAGCTCGTAGCATTAAAGAAGCGCACATTTTCTATTGCGGTGTAACAAGATTAGAACACGCTCATACGCCTACTATACTGAGAATACTCTGTAGAGTGGTAAGTGTTGCGCACTGGCCGGTCGTCTTTGTTCGCCAATCTTTGATAGAGTAATCAACCTGTCTTTTCATCAAAGTACCCAGAGAGGTTCTACTCTCATCTGGCTTGATTCGAAATGGCAGTTGTAGCGTCTGCAGCTCTTGAGGAAGGTCACCCAAGGTGGTTGAAACGTAGGGTATTACAACTTGTTCATAACGTTGTGTCATCCCCAATCTGTTTACTGATTAACATCTCTTAGCGTTTGCGGATCGTCAACACATTTAATGAAATATACGGCAGGTTAGCCTCATTTATATGACTATAATTCACAACCGACTGCACTGAACTTTTGGCAATGGCACTGCTCCAAATTGCCCAAGCGTTGGCACACGGCTGTCACAGGTGGCAACGTTACATCAAAATCCTATTCATTACTGTCCAGTAGTCGGGTGCCAATACTGTCATCTCGGGTTGATTGTGGACCGCAGAGGAATATTAGAAACTTGAATTAATCCTCAGTCAGTGTTTGCAAATTAAACGTCTCACACTCTCGGTTCACTGCATCTGCGTGATTGAGAAAATCATCACGTTCGTTTTTCACTAACTTGAGACACCGATTCGGGGTATTAAACAAGGATGACCGTTGCCCGAAAGTATTTTTCAGCGTCTTCACTGTTCCTTCAGCTGTCAGCTTACGATGTTTCTTCGGCAGGATGAAGTCAGTATACTTTGGGCGTTTTGCCCTATTGAGTTTTCAAAGAAATAGTCGTATCCTTCCGGCATCATTCACACCGGCCAACTTTATTCAGACGATATCTTCTTGTTAGGTGAACCGAGGTACTAAATATCACTCCGACCACAGTACCACTAACAAATTCACTGGTGCTGTTCGTGAGGACTTCTTCTGTTTAACCCAGTTGGACGGTTGAATTTCCCGACAGTTTTGGTGATTTGCGTGCTGAACTGCTTTTTCACCGTTACAGGATCAGTTTGGTTTCTTCTACTCACATAGGTTGCTTAGCCAACAACGGACGTCGCCGTTACAGGTCCAGTAGAGTGTGCTCGAACTTCTGGTTAATAAGTAAAGCCGGCTTCAACTTCGGACAGGGGAAGGTTTATTTTTACCGCGGAGCTCTAACTAGTATGCTACTCAAGTGTGCTGTTTTTTCAAGACACACAACAGACTGTGCAGCACATGTGAATGAGATTGCTATCGTGGATTTTTAGTCAACTTCTCGTGATCAAAACGCACGTTTAATCACCAAACTTTCTAAGAAAAAATGAGCAGTTTCTGTGTCCTTTCTCTACGAAAAATATCAATAAACTTGGCTGAAAGTGAAGAACGTTTGCAGCCGCTCACAAAAGCTTGTCTATGGAAACAATTCGACTTGAGTGAATCACTCATGAACCCACTTTTATCACGATGTTTCATGAGCAAACAATATTAGAAACAAACTGTCTTCTTTTCACCCTTCTGAAGATGAGAATCACGTTTGCCTCCAGGTGGACCGTTGAATTTTCGTCGTTTAACCGACAACTAAGACGACTGCGTTGCGTCAATACATTTTCTGCGGACACAACTGAACCTCGTTTGACTGAAGTCCCATTTCTTCTTCCGCAACTATGACAACCATAACTATCTCTGTTTGTCCACTGGAGATGGACGGCCAAGTCTTCATAGATATAATCCGGCTTCTTCAGTTAACGATGTGATAGAGAAAGTGGATTTGAAATTGGTTTCACTTACCTATTCGTCGTCTACTTCGTGTGGTGTTCGCGGATCATTCTGGAATGGTGCACATTACCAAATGAAGTGGCTGAACAAGTAACCGAAGAAAAAGGATGCGTAATTAAGTAGTACATTTCGAAGTACAGAAAATGGCGAAATGGTGCTTACATTAGTACCGAAAGTCTTCTTATTGTATGCAATGGAGTTGCTTGCTTGTTTTTGAGTAGCCAGTTCAACCTGTTCTTTTTTTCATGGCCATTACGTAATGTTTACTTTCTTCTCTGCTCATGGATTTTCGTGTGTTAATAAAGTTCTCAGGATAAACTTTCCCTCAGACCACCGTTGAGAAGCAACCCATTAGACCTCGACATTTTCATAAATAATCATTAATTGTCTCAAAAGCAAAAAATGAGCCAAATTTTTCAAAAAGCTAGGCAAAACTGCACACCTACATTAAATGGTCTGTTAGCTACATGCATTTGATTTAAATTGTGTGAGCTTTCTTTGTACTCTGGTTGTGCAATCGCGCTGGGTACAATATATAGAATGTTGTTAATAAACATTCTACTTCTGTGTGTATTACGTGATTTCAGAAGGACTTCTTTATATCGTCAGTTGCTTTGGTTGCACTAGCCGAAAGTAATATGCGAAAAAATTTAGAATGGCTTTTTGCACTGCCACAAGGCAGAAACCAACATATGTTGCTGCTAAGGTAGTGGCCTCTAGGTTATCTGGTCATCTAACTTATACGATTGAAAAGCTTGCGGAGCTGAATGATTTACAGCATTTAGGAAGCGCCAGTCAGTCATGCACTTGCCCTGATGTAGTACCCTGTCATTCAGAGTTTACAAACAGGTCAGTGTAGCTGGGCTTTTACACACGATGACTCAGTCGTTCCTGCTGTGAGGTCACCAGCGCAGTGGTCAACACGGTTCCCTCATGAATGCATGGCTGGTGTTCTTGACCAAGTCGTCGCACGGATATGACGAGTTCTAACAAGAGCCAAACTCCAATCCAGTGCTTTTTTCGAAAGGGGCCGAGTGGGAACTTCATGAGAATGCGACAGCTGCGATCAATTGAGGATGATGTTCAGACTATACAGAAAAAGTTTTTCATGTTTGTTTGTTGTCTCTATTAGGGTCCCACAGTTCTGCATTTGGATGAAGCGTGCCTAATATTGGTTAAGCAGTTGGCCTGTGATTCAACGCCACCCAGCGTATGACATTTCTTAGTAACAAAAATCATTACGGTTTAATAACAGTGAACAGATGCATTGCGAGGGCCTTACGAGGATTTAAGCCAATGTGTGAGTTTGCACAAATTCTAGTTTGAGCTGCCTACTGATAACATGAATACAGTAGCCACTCAGTTCATATATGATCTGTCAGGTCCTCATGTATCAGGGACGAGTTTTTTCTCGTAGTCGCACGACCAACTGTTGGTACCGAAAGCGCTTATCGAACTACTGATAGTCCCCATGTTTTTCCGTTAGAATGGTCATACACTTCCTGTGTCGGCCTACCGGACTAACCACGTAAGCTAGTTCCACCGACCCACTTGAACTGCTGACTACTGTCCCGTAGAGAGGACAACGCCACAGGGTTTCAAATTTGCGTGGAATCTCTCATTTCACTTCTCAACTGTTGATAACATAGTGGCGGTTAACAGCAAAATGCATTGATCACCATCGTTTAAGTTGACGTAAAAATGTAGTGGTCTCCACAAATCGCGAACCGATGCTTCACGAAATTACAGCTATCCATCAGCTGGTTAGCATGATCTCAGACAAAAGGTTGCATTCTGGAACCCGAAATTGACAAATATTTTTGGAAAGGAATCTACTAAAGCCCAATCACTGTTAGCTGGTGTGATATATGGTTGACATAAGTTGAGTTTTAGTGAGGTCATTTACATTCATTGTTAATAAATCCACATTCACGCAGACTCTGTGAGCATCCCCTTCAGAAACTATGAGCAGGACTTAAGTATCTTTCAAGTTAGAACTCGTCAACATTGCAACTCTTGATCCCGATCATTTTGTGAACCTCAGCTAAAGTCCCCGAAGGTCATTGATGGTGACCCTAAAAAATTAAGGTAGCAAAGCGAAGTCGCTTGTCAGTAAAGTTCAAATTGTCTTATCGCCAGGACAATCTGTAGTTCTTACTGGTTCTTTGACTAGAGTATCGCGCTTTAAGCAAACACCTCGGACATCCATAAGTGGAAAACACTACATTAACCATAACAGTCTATAATTCTAAATTGCAGATCCGGAACACGTTATGAACATGTATATGTATGAACTGGTTCAGCTAAAAATAGAAGGTTCTGTTTTAACATTTATCTAATTTTTTGCTCTAATGGCATTAGCATAAAACAGTACACTTCTCAATTACACGTTACACGTTTTTTTCTATCAATTCGTATTCTTTAATATCAATGGTGCAAAACTGGATCTACTAGGTAGATGGTTTAACATTTCTGAGCACATGATTGAAGCTCATCAGCAAAAGTGTTGCACATTTAAATGGTTTAATTTTAACGGTGGTAAAAAATACTGGTGGGTGCAAGCAAACTTCAAACGATAAACATACATTGTAAATCACACATTATCTCAGTTGTTGCACTCGTGTTCGATTTCAGAACAGCGCAATTTAGATAAAGCCCGGGGCAATATTTTTGCTTCTGGTGGGTCTCATTAGTAACTAGGACTCTGGTGTTTGTCTCATTTCAACGGTTAAATTAGTTAGTTCTCGAAAACTAATCTGAGTGCATGCAATATTGCCACAGAGACAACTGAAGAGCACAGAAATGTATGTGGGGACATCGAATTTTTCAAAAATGCTGCTTTTCCATCTATGATTATACATCAGATCCGTTTCCACACAAAGCTTTGTGCAACGTAAACCGTTATTTGGATCTCATGACTAATTCATAGGGGAATTTCGTGTATGAGGCAAAACGAGGACGCTTTACTTTTATTTCCACAAATTCGAGTAGAGCACAGAAAATGGTGTTTTAATGCTCTACGGCGGAAATGCTTGTGCTGGAATAAGTTAGCGTTTGTTTCAAAACAAATGATTAACATTTTCACGCGTTTTTCACGATCATACAGCAAAAACCATCGGTTTTGATAAAAAGGAAGCCATTTGCAAGAAATGGTGATTGTTATATTCACAGAGGTAAATTACCGGACACGTGTGTATTTTTTCTTGCTCAAAACACTAGAACTTTATTAAAGTAGTGTGAACTTCTAGAAGGTTTGCCAACCGATCCATTTGTAATGAAAATATCTAAGGAACGGCGAACTTTATTCACTTGTCCAGAAACGTTCCGTCAAACTTCACTATACGCCACTAAGAGAACTTGAATTGTCTGTCCTGTTCGGCGAACTAAGTTATTTTCAAAATGATAGTGATTAATAAAACGTATTCTTTAGGCTACTTTCTCGAATTCAGTTCAAACCTGCGAAACAGATGTTTTTGGAACCCGACTTGCTTCCCTTCTTTCACCCACTATGAAGTTTTCTTTATTGTACGTGAAGAAAAGGCAAAATTCAGTTTCATTGTGTGACTTCACGGTTTTTTATGCATCGCGGAATAGAACAGCGAAATTCGCTTGTGTAGGGTTATCGAAACGTTGCTCATTCGACCATTTGTTAAACGTGACTTTTTGTGTTCTGAGTCGCTCAAAACGATCTACTGCACCATTTATTTCAAAACTTGAGTCATTTAAAAATTCAAAGGATCATCTGGGAGATAGTTCAATTACTTGGTCACTTAAGTCCTGAGTATCAATTGCGCTATGCAGTGGAATGCATCTAAAACGTTAGACTTAGTCGTTCGTTCTTTACCTGTTTTGTCCCTGTTTATGCAGCTGATGAAGGCCGAAACGCACGTGCAGTTCACACTGTGTCGACGGGCAAATGATGGCTTTATGTCTGTTCATAATCGGAAATGCACAGTTTTCAACTGCAGGCAGATGAAACTGATACTAAACGTCAGAATAGCGTTAAACATATCGCTATGTTGTTAACATACTTATAGATAGACAGCAATCAAATCCGAACAGGCAAGTGAGTGCTTCATTGAAGGTCTGTGAAACTAAGCTGTGGTTAGGATTGCGAAACATTTCAAAAAATGACCTTGACTCACATGCAAAACGAATAGAGTTTTGAGAAATCAAAACCGGTTCAGTCGTAACAAACGATCTGAATAGTGAGTTCTTGAATGGACAGTCCATAACGGAAATTCACCCTGTTGGTGTGCAAATAGTTTTCAAAAGAATGATACCTGGCCTTTGATAGGGGGCACTCAGATAAGGGTAGTTCACTGAGAATGGATTTAGTCTGGTCAGCTCTCCTGGACACAGGTTAGTCTTGAGCCCTAAAGCTCACTTAACGTTGTGTTACCAGATCTTTTCCTTCAGCATTGCATGTATTACTATGAGTGGTTTTTATGTGTGATTGTTTAAATCTCAGTGTGCAAGCAGACTGCAGGTGTGCAGTGTGAAGAATACTTTTGGACAAAATCGCCTCTTGCATCTTCCTTTGAAATCACACATATAGTTTTCCATTTATTCTATGACAGTATGTATGATTTTTACTCAGATTGAAACCGCCTGTCGTTTTCTTACCCCAAGAAATTAGATTGGTGACGAACCGGAAAACAGTCAACACACTAATGATGGGATGTTTCTGGTATTGCAAACAGGTGGAGGTTAATCTATAATTAGGCCGATGTAAGCCGTTTTGAATTGCGTCAACATTCTGTGCGATCCACAAAACATTACCTATTTTGATAGTAGCAAAATTACGTGTATTGAAAGGTTGGCAGAAACTTGCGCATTGAAGACAGCCGGTATGACATATCCTAAGGAAGGCTGTTTTTGATTGCAAACTAATATACCAACCTGTCTCTACATCGTGCGAAGTAACCAATCAGCCGCCTTAGCCCTGATCATATAAGATCGTACTCCCTGAGTGCGAGGAAGAATGAAACGAACAACGCAGTCTAAGGCTTTTCAGGATTCATGGTAGGTTACACTGATGAATAGGCTATTGGTGATGTTTGTGGTCTAGAAGTACATAAGTGATAAAGTAAATTTTAGCCAACGCTGATGTCTAGTACATGCGATTCAGTCTAGTAGCTTCATACTCACAGTGTGTGAGCAACCATGAACACTACGTATCAATTTTTTAGTCTATAAAGTTATAGGATATTCAGTTAATTTTGTAAGCCGAACGGAATCTACATTTCCGAAGGCTGGGTATATTCTCAGTTTGGGTTAATAGTGGATCAGCTTTAACATATTAAACAGGTAACTTCAGACGGAAATTACACTGCCAGAGTGATTTTTCAGACTCATCACATGTTAACTCAGAAGTTACGTGATTCCTGTGGAATTATGAAACAACGACATTGAATCCATTGAGCGACCAAATGTGGAATGTGTTTAGCAAACTGTGGACTGACGCGTTGTGTTTATACTAGGCATTTCCAAGCTCTGCACCTAGTCCAGTATCTGGAGTGATTATGTGTGTACCAGCTTAGAGCGAATCAACCGAAACACAATCGAACTATAAAGTGTCCTACCGGATACACTTAGTAACCAACGAGAAATCTGTCCACCATGGTTCAGAAAACAATAACCCGAAATGTTTGTAGGATTGTCAGTCCAAAGACGAAATGTTTTGCCGAATTTAAAAAAACCTTAATAGCCCACGCTGAAACAATGAGCCGATTACATAATAATATTATATTGCTAATGTATTACCCTACTGTTCTTAAAACTTAAAACCATACTACGTAGCCATGGGCCTTGATATCACCTGTGCAGTACGAACGTTTTCAGAGTACTTCATTCATCTGCAATTTAAAGACAACTGTGGATATTCAGACTCTCATCCGTACACCAAAAAGCTGTCGGTAGCACCACTTTCTAATAATCTAATCTGAAAATATCTCACAAGCAACTGGAATCTATCTTTACTGCAGGCATTTTGCCCCTGTTTCCTGAGGTTTGTGTGAACAAATCCAGTCAGTTAAAGTTTGCCTATATTCGTAACAAAAACTAAATACTTCAGCAGAGCTCATATATTAAGAACCGTTTCTTCATTCTTGTAAAATATAGTAATTTGGAGAGGGAAACGGAGATGGAATTGATAATGCCAGCCAGAGAGAGCCTGATTTGTTCAAAGGTGAAAGATTAATCAGTTAATTAATAAATCTCAACTCGGCTGCTTAAGGCATCGGAAGAATCAGCGACACACAAGTCATTTTGATTACGTGTGCATCAACCGCTGTGGGCGGAAAGACAAGGCCGTCAGTTTTTACCAGTGGAAACCCAAAAACCCCAACAAATTACGGGTCTTGATTATTTACGGTTGCTTTTTGTTTACCTGAGTATGTTCCAAAACCATTTCTTGACCATGGCCAGACACTAACTGTAACATTTAAGGACTTCCGTAACGTTCTCTTGTAGATTTATGACTACCCAAATGTACTCCCTGGTATTACACCATATCGCCGTCGGCATAGAGGTTAAAAACAAAGACATCAAACTAGAGCCCCAGCATAGTTTTCTGGTATACTAGCGGTCACCCTAACTCAGTAGGGTCAGCAGATAACGAAACTAGTGAGATGGAAACGATATCACTCAGAAAAAAAGTGCATTTTCTTTTGGTGGTCACATGTTTCCATTTCTTAAAGCAAACGTTCACAGATATGACACACTTAAAGCATGCGTTGGTATAAGCCCTCTAACGGTGTTTGAGTTTCGAAGGGGCACATCCGTGTGTGTTGTTCGTTTCACCGAAGATATAAGACAATAACGGTGACGCTTTGTAAACCATATGACTATAGTATATGGCCGCTAGGAAAGTGATATCAGAGCACGCGAGCACGATCCGTACTTGTAAACGATACAGATAACAGCATATTTCTACTAAGTTTAGGAGAGCTACCTAGTACTTATTTGATCTTCCGCTCTTTGCTGTTGTTAAGTCGTTGAAATATGCCCTAGTGTGTTTCATTTTTGTGAATGCATCTTTTGCCTATACAAAAAGATTTTGAAAAGCGGATCCATCTATCATAAAATACGTCACAATTTCTTAATACATAGTAATCCTTAGAGTAAAAAATAAAATTATTTTTGGCGGTTCAGCGTCCCTGGGCTCAAAAATCAAGTATACCGAAGTTTGAACAATACGGATCCATAATATTGCACAAATTGTTAGATAGTATTTTTTTCAGAAACTAAATGGTAATGTCGTATTGCGGTTGTTACTTTTGTTCAACGTACACAATGTCATAGGAAGCAGTCATCTCGTCAACTTTTACCCGTGATGCTCGATCTAAATATCACGTGATAATACTGAATTAACATCTGGATAATTTGTCAAATCATACGTCAAATAAGTAATCAGGTGTAGATTAGAACAAGGGATTTCTGCTTTTAAGAGTAGGTGGAGACAGGCTACAAGGTTTGTGTACTTCACTCTAAGGGTCTCACATGAGGCGGATGTTCGAATATGGCGCCTGCAATTTCGCTAATTTTTTAGCAAAATAACACGACAGAAATCAAACTTGACGTATGTTTTTTTGGGCAGTTTGAAAATTATGAGGATGATTGTTTCGTTTTTTATTACGACGATCTGGAAGCTGTCAGCTTGGAGAGTGATCCTTAGCGGCGCTATCTGGGTCATTTTTTATTAAACTAGCACCATTTCCAGACTTTAAAAATACACCTGATAAAACTATATTAAATACTGAACATATATGTATATATATGTACGTAAAACTACATATACATAGCGTATTTCTGGAAGCAAAACAAAGCCTGCAACGAATCTGTAAGTGGTTTTCACGTGTAAACGTTCATGTATCATTTCGTTATTTCACAATCAAGTGTGCATGTATACCCCAGATAGGCAATCAACCCCAGAGGTCCTTACCTAGTTGTTTTAATTCATACTAGGCTAATGCTTGACTGACACGATATTTATGTGTATGTGACGTGTAGATTACATGTCTGAGTTGTGGTATCGAGAAAGCAGGTAGGCAAGAATGTTTCAACAGTTGTAAGTGGAATTTACTCACTTTTTAACATTGGCACACCATGTTACAAACACGTCTCGTTCATTTCTGTCAATTAAGAGCCTGATTTTTCTTTGTTCAATATACACACCGATGTTCGTGATAGAACAAGTCAAAAACCCAATAAGGAGCACAATTAAATGGAGTGATATACACAAATGCCTTGCATGTGAACAATGTGTATTCAGGATATTAATAGTTTAGTAGATGGAGCATGACATGCAATTAACATTTGCCTAGGGTTTATTTTACATCACTGACTAAACTTTTGGATATATATCTAAGTGGATACAGTAAAACAAGGTTTGTTTGTTTGCTCTTTCCCGCAGAAAAATAACAAAAGGGAAGAGTCAGGTGCTCCAAGATTTGAATGTTGCGCTCTCCGGAAACCGCAACTTTCAAACATTTGTTAATTTGATGAGAATTAACACCTAAAGACAATCCAAGAAAATGCAAACCATCACCATGACTTTATCTGCCAAAACCATTTGTAAACATGTCTCAGGTTATCCTGTGCACGTAAGGGGATTGACACACAGGGAACTTATTCGATGCTAAACATAATTCAATGTTAAGTCAAATAAACTCCGGAACAAACTTAAATAAACTGTCAACTGTTGATCTTTCTCAAAATCGGATGGTAGATGTCATGGGGCGAACTCCTTGTGGAAGTGTTTTGATCAATACCTGTCTTTATTTGAGCGCCTTGACACATAA
Source organism: Paragonimus westermani (assembly GCA_008508345.1). NCBI lineage: Eukaryota > Metazoa > Platyhelminthes > Trematoda > Plagiorchiida > Troglotrematidae > Paragonimus > Paragonimus westermani. Next base: position 73,993 of record QNGE01002914.1, read on the forward strand.
CACGTCTTCTGTTCCCGGTGGAGCTAAGGTTTTGAACGCTGGTTTAGATCATATTTCCTGGCAAAATCAATATTTTAACAAAAGGCTCGATCAATCATGATTTTTGTCCGGCTTCTATCTGTGGCGTATCGACCACTCGCAGACTTAGATCATGAGAACGTTCGAAATGTATGACCTCATGTTGGAGATTGTTTCCCAGGATACTCTTGGATTGATTGCTGAGTAGAGTGTAATGTTCTATCTCGACTGTATGACTGTTTTGCACATGCTGCAGTCGATACTGATAATCTAAATGCTGCATGTTTATCGCACATTTGCGCGTACTCTTCACACTGTTTGAGGTAACAGTTAAGTCAACTTATCTACTCAAACACAATTTAAAAATCATTATCACCAAGATTATTCCAATCGTCGATGAAACACAACCCATCTTCTGTGCTCCGAAACGCTTGAATGGTTCTTACATACACCTACTCTTTCTCTGTTCATGTAACCCAACGTAACGTTTAACATATTTATCATCATTTTTAGCAATAATTTTACAACGCATTCTAGTTTAGTTTCTGAGTATTGGAACAGGCGACAGGTAGGAAGCGTTGAATTTACGTTAAAAACTAAGTAAAAACGAAATTTAAAGTTTTACGACTAAATTTTTTCATGTTTCCTACATGCACCGCAAAGAATTAATGTTGATTGGAACGAATTTCGTCCCAGGGGACTTAATAACTATCACGTTTCAATTACCAAAAACCATTCCATTTTTTCGCCAAATAATATTCTATTTTACGATCGTGAGCTTTCAGTTGACTGACTAATCTCGAGCTCTCTGGAACTAAACACTGTCTTTCATGATTAATTTAATTGCAACTCGCGATCCGTCGGTTTTAGTTAAAAACGGTATTTCAACGCTATTTTAAGAGTTGTCATTTGTTGCCTATATATGATCACTACTGTCAATTGTATGGTTTCAGTTTCCGTAGAGGGGTTGCACATATAATGCCATCCCATAGCAATAACAGTCAGTTTAACCAAAAACGTAAGCATATGCAAATCGGTTCAACTAAACCACCTATATTGAATGAAAACTCAATTTCTCAAAACTCCATTGAGGCGCGGTCACACCCTGCCTTACAGTTATTCAAACAGACATATTTTATAAACGCTGTAGGGTTGATCTGAAATTTTGTTAACACCGCTGACTGCGAAACAGAAAATGGCTCTTTACTAACTAGGAATATTTGATCCAGAGACTTCTGTGAGATCTTCCTTTAGTCTATAAACATAAGTTTAAACTTAGTGGTTTGTTGAGAAATGTCAGGTTCGTTTAAATAATCTGAGAAGATTCAAATCAGTGAAACCCCTTGCGTGAAACACAAAACATCGTAAGTTTTTGTGGAAGACGTTTACTTCTCAACGACACTATAGGTTTAATGAATTTTGCGGAAACTTCGGAAAAACACACTGGCAAGAGTTGTATACAAAATTATGTTAATCGAAATTTCAAAAGTTGAATTGGTTTGTGTAACTCAGAACTTTACTGTATAAGTTAATGAGTTGCCATAAGAGTAGATGGTATTGTGATTTTTCAGTTCCCTTATTTGAATAACCTTCAGTTTATTTTTATGTACGACAGAAACATAGTATGGGATGGAAGTAAACGGTAGCTGGCAAAACGCAATCTACAAAAATTAGTTTTCAGTTAAGTTTTGGTTTCATTGCGATGTTTTAAATTCTGACAGACTTCCGGCAAGACGCACCTGTCTGTGATGAGTGAAATCATCTTCTTGGGTTTACTGCGGCCATTTTTTGTTCGTAATTTTTAAAAGTTAGTAGGCTACGTGTGTTCAATTGGGTCAATCTATCATAGTGAGGTATGTATTTGCGGCGCAAATCTATAGTGTCGCTATGTGACATCATTTACGACCGCATTTATCAAGAGCCAACATGAAGACTGAACGTATCACGACACGTCGGTACAAACGTCTTTCCGTGAAATGTGATATTGAGAAGGAGAATTTCAAACAATAAATCGGTATGTAACAATGAGCAAACTCTTCAGTTAACTAACAGACTATATGGAGAGAATTTTAATGCCAGACAAAATATCGAGACGGTGGACCTCGGAAGTAAGTTAAATTTCAAGAACTAACCAACTAAGACGGAGAAATTTTAGTGCCGTGCTACGCACCTCACAGGCAACATCACGTGTTTTATGTTTCCTTATGTGTGACGAAATACCAAGCAGGTACATTACTTAAAGTCTGTTCATGTAAAGTAACAGATACATCCTGACATTATGATCGATTCGGTTTGCAGCATTCAGTTGAGAGCTCTAGAGTTATGGGCGAGTTATGGTAGTAAGCTTCCAGCCACCTTGAATAGCCTTCATCATGAGTGATGTCAGGGAAATCATTCTAACAGTAAGACAGAATTTACGTGAAGTTTGTCGTAGGTAGATCAGCCCGCGTTGCCCCTAAACACATTAACCGAATCCGTTGCTCATTAAGTAGGAGTGAGGCCAATTTAGATGAGGAATATCTGTGTCTGATATTATTCATCAGCACAAGCCATACTGCAGACAGAGGTTTACCTTCAGTGCGACTGACGTTTATGTCCAGTTTGGCTGGTGAAAGCCTCGCACAGCTTCACTGTACATGTGAAGGCATACCCTTATAAATCATTCGACCTTTACTGAAGGGCTTGCTGGAATTCTCTGACAATGCATATTGTGCGGTAACCAAAACTCCCTCTAGCGTTTAAAGTTAGGAGGGAGGTGTGTGCCCCCAATTTGACCGCTATTCCTCTGTGTATATGATTTCGATTGCAACGTCTCTGAGAAAGACAACTCAGGATGGTTGGAAGGATGAGTATTACGAATAGTTCATAATGTCTTGTTCACACCCTGTTTATTAAGAAGGTGACCATTAGTACTAGATTTAATACGGATATTTTACAACCGGAACATAATGTGAACAATAATCTTCTGATGTTACCGGAGACAACGCAACCTACGACGAAAAACTCAGTCTCCAGGAAACAGCTTTGTCCCCAGTTCTACAGGGCTTTCCCAAATATGTCAGGCCAACTAAATGTTGATGATTTTAATGAAAGTTGAGGTTGAGCTTAAGTGTTGGTTCGTTTAAGTACGTAAACCGGTAATTTACGCCCCACAACGATCCTGATTAACTCAGTACATTTTTTCAGTTGTTTACAATGAGGTTACGCCAAGTCTGATGTCCGTACACAAATCATCTCAAGCTGTTAGTGGAGGATACAATTTTACGAATTGAGGGACGATGAACTGAAAAGATGCGGTTGAAAGGTATGAGGTTTGTGGTGAAGAAAAAACATCTCACGTAACACGGTGGGAGTCACTCTTCAATACGGTTGAATATAACCGCGGACACCTCGAGTTGACAACCACAAGTTTTAAGTGAGCAATGTACCGAATGGGTACATTTCTTCCAGACAAAAATAAATTTTTACTAGGAAAAGAAGCGCAGCCTTCAGAAGGAAACATTTCGTACAAACCGATCCAGCACATGACCGGTATGAACAGAAGGTGAGCGGTTAGTATGCGAACTTGGTTAAACAAGTGTACTATTAAAGTCACATAGTGCGGCCAGTTGAAACGTTCACTTCAACGGGGAAGCCGCAGTTAAACGTGAAAGTTGTTCATCTCAGGGAGTAATAACCCAACTTATTCAGTGGATAAATAATCATGGAAACAAACTACGATCGACCCCTGAGAATTTTCAATGTACCTGCGTAATAATTGTATAATTCATCGACTTCATGGGTGTTCAGCACTAGATAGAACAATCAATATTTCATCCTATCATTTGTCCACGTTCATCGGAAAGTGAACCGCAGTTTTTGTGTGCAGCGTAATTACTGAATATAGCGTTTCTGTGTGCCATACAACGTGGGCAGTTTATGGGCAGATCACAGTAAAAATTCATTTCAATCACCCACAAGTCGGTAACACGACACCAGACAAAGCGGTTCTTGAATGAGGTGTAATAGATCCACAACGATGCAATTAATGGAAGTCTTCAAGTAAACACATGGCATGTGGTGATTAGTAGTTTACTTTTTGTGTTGCGTGCGATGTGCTGCCTGGAAATGATGGATGACGCCTTGTGCTTTGTACTCATACAGCAAGACAGTGAAAACAGTGGCTTCCTCATCTACAGGAAAACAGATTGCTTCACTGTCAGTTAGAGAACCCAAAAGTTCGTTTTTTGACAGAAGTTGGAAGTAACCAAGTGGTTTGGGGAACCGAAACTAGCATTGCCACATTACAGATGCGCTTCAAACTGGCGCTTGCTATTTTCCTAATTGTGTGCACTATGTCACCGCCTCTAGAAAGAATCTTGAAGAGGACGGATTTCTAGGGTACTATCACAGTCGGTGTTTTCACCACTGCTCATTGGTTTATTTCCGTGATGAATGCTTTTAGAAAGTTGTTGGCACGAACTTTTCTTACAGTAATTCCTACATGGTTTGTACTCTAACTTTCGAACATATTATCAGCATTGTAAAACGATGTAAATAGTGACGACTTTTGTACGTTACAATAACAACCCATAAAATTTATTTGCCTCGTTCTCGTTGCATGACTGATGTACACTGATCGTCCAATGGCTCAATATACATCAGGAGTGTGCAAAGCACTCGGGTTATAACATAAGGTCTGGAGCAATAAATGAGGTTAGCACATCTGAGACTTTGGCAACATTAGTGAGTTTGTTAAGGCGGATTTTGGTTTACCGTTACTTTCTACGTCTGGCGTTCTGATTACGGGTGTTCACTACCTAGAACTAACCAGTCGGGTTGATAGTGAAAGGGATGAGAAATAAGTTTCATGTTGGAAGATAAAAAGCAATTTATAGCAACTAATTTGGGCCTAGGTCATAAGTTAGTCTTATTTGAAAACACTTTTCTAACTCTACATTTGTACGCTGACAAGTTCGCGTGCTGATCCAATTAACTTGATAGGTGATGAAGCTTGTGAAATTATAAATACCAAGCTTGGCGAACGACTAAACATATGACTTTGACACTTCAACCCAGAAATTTGTCTTTACTTTTTGCCTTCTGACCGTACGAGTTAAAACCGAATAGTTTTAAAAAATCACAGTGCGGCGAGCGAGATAGCTTCTTTTTGTTCATTCTCAGGACAAACGATTAAAATTTCCCTGGAATAATATTGTCAGGGCTGATTGAACAAAACAGGCACTGAGTTTCAATGAGGTTAATCAACTCATAGAAACAAATGACGAGTACGCCTAACTAATTCTGAGCCATGGCATAGCACTGTATGAACCTTGTTGATTTATTCGCCGAAATGGATGTTTTTATCTATAAAGAGCGGACAAAATGTGCCCAGGCAAACAAGGATGATTTGTCTGACCGGGTTCCGGTCGCGTCACTTGTCGGAATTTAACATATCACAGTCTTCGACTGGTTGTTCCTGAGTCGGCAAATCGGACGAAAAGCGGGGGCTTGATTAATAGCAAGGGTGATGTCAACAAAATGTGCCATAATCCTACTAGCACGTGTCTTTGTGATTCTGTTATTAATCCGTGCTAGATGGTGTTTACGATTAACTACAGTTACAGCCTACTTAACTAATCCCACAGGCACAAGTATGTGAATAAATGAGTGTAAAATGAAATTGTTTTTGTGATAAGTCAGCCTAATGGTGCGTGGTAGGAAAATTGATTGATTTAGGTTGAAAGTCACTCGCAGCTGATTTCTGCTCTTGCAGTCCTATAAACTTTCCAGTAAGCCTCTTTTGAGAAGAGGAAGTGACCTACGGACGTGCTGTATACTTACGCATTGCAGTAGACATAGCCAGAGGGTTTAGATATAGTCCATAAGAGTTTGCGAGTATTCTGCATATTAAATTTGTTTTTGTCCGTTCAGTGAAAAAAGGCTGCACTAATAAATCGTTTTCTTACCAATGCAAATGCACCTAGTTCCCTCGATCAGCGCACTAGATCCAGTACAAACAAATCTGCATTAGGGAACAATGAACGGAATGTATCACAGCATTATCTGACCCGTTGATAGCCAAAGTTGCAGCCGATCAGTACTTTTCATTTTCCAACGGAAAACTTTGAGTTTTTGTATTTACTTCCTCCAACATGACAAGAAGTCTACCAGAATTCAAATATTATGGACAACTGTTTAGTGATATTTCCTTAACCAGCAACTGGAATGTCTAGGCAAACGACTTGCTAATCCGCAGGGCTATAACTCAAATTTCTGCTTTGGTGCACAGTGACTAGTGACCACAAGCATTAGTTCTTCTTTCTGAGTGTAAATCATAAGTGCTCGCGGCTTCAGCTCTGCATTATTGTGCTGAGAAAAGATGTAAACTGACACCAACAATTTGTTGTTTCATTCTGCAATTCTGATTGCTAGGACCACGTAAGTAATTTTCATGTGCAAATGGGTTGCATTCAAACAATACTAGTTTGTTACAATCTCCACTCAGCATATTAACAATAATTTTCCATTGTTAGACACTTGCTAAATGGTGAAAGCTTCAACGATTAACCTATTCAGTAACCAGTTGTGTATTTTTCTGGTTGAAACTGTCCAGCTCCCACAATCTCTTGTACCGAAAGTGGCCGGCAGTTCTGGAACACAGCTACTCGTCCAAATGACTTTGATACTTGCTTACCAATGAATACCAGTCAACGCGAAACAGTCACAGGCACGTTACAGAAGAAAACGGAAAATCCGCCATTGTTGGAAACCAGGTATACGCATCTTTTACCAACGATCTACTCGCCTTTACTGGCCGCACTTAATGGAGATCAGATTTATCAAAACAAACTGAAGCAGCTAGACAGTTACTGCTTGACTTCCACCAACACAAATTGCGATAGCCACAACGATTACCAGAAGCTAGCCCCTAATGGATGCCAAGAATGCTTGTTAGTGTCAAACGCGACGGACAAAGAAGATCTAGAGAAATGCGTGCCCGTGCGCTCCGCGGAAAGTCGCAGTGTACAATGCAGTTGGAACCATCACCATAGTACAACGGTTTGCAGTGGCGATTTTAAAAGTACGCGTGGTGGCTCTGAGGATATCATTTTCCGAAACAGTGGGGCTGGGCATTGTGAGAATCCTTCCGGCTGTGATGTGGCGATACACAGCGAAGCGAGTTTGAGTGAACTAACCGAACAAGTAGTGAAAAAAGACGGAAGTATAACAAGTGCTAAGCCATTAAATGAAATTAGCTTCGTATGAAATTAAATGGAACTGTTGATTCGTACGAATCATCTAACAGTTCTCTCATTTCAATAAATAACTTCAAAATGTCTTGCTTTTTTCTTGGTGTACAATGACATGTTGTAGTTTTAAGTATGAGTGGATAAAAAAATTAAAGGTGAAAACAAAATTTCTTATCAAGGAATATTAAGACCTTCATGATAGTTAGACGCCTTCATCACACTGAAATGGTATTTCCAAGCTGGCCCGTCTACCCAGATTTCATAGATTTTATGTATAAAAAAAATAGACCTTTATATCACTTCGGTTTATTGGTTTCTTCAGTCTTTGGACGCATTAACTACCAGTGAGTTTTTCGATTATAAATTAATCATTGCAGTTCTCTTATCTGATAAATGAGTGTCCAGACATATATTCGGTGGTGACCCATCAAACATACGCCTATGCATGAGTGAGGTATTAGATTCTCTTAAATGTTTCATACTCACAGTTTGAAACCAAGTGAAAACAACTCTCCACTACCTTCCCGGAGGTCAATGGGGTCAATAGTTTTGAAAACATATTATACCTCTTATGATCCACTATTGCGTTGGTGAATGCTGAGACAGCATAGGATAAACTTCAGGACAAAAATTAGTAGAATATAGTAGACTGGATCTTCTGAACTGAGTGGAAACGGACCATGTCCACTCACAGACGTTTCTTGAATAACCTCATAAGCCTACATAACCTACATAAAGCGAACTTATCGGTAACATTTTCGGCATTTAAATTAACGAACCGTACTGACGGTACATATGGGCACAATGTAACCTGCTTCGTCAGATAGTGGCTCATACACCCACTTTTTTGAACGGTCGCTGATAGCTTCTAAGGCTTTTGTGCTTATGTGTGCCTTACATGGTGCACTGGATACAACCTTCAGTTGTTACAGTAACCACAGGCACAAAGCCTGCGGTAAAAAATGTTTAATTGTAAGTTACATCGTGAAACACAATATTAGTAGTATCTTTTTCTCTCACTATCAGTTCGAAGCATAAATGTCTGTAGAGTCCACATTGCGGTTCTGAGGTAGGGGGATTACAATTTGGGCCACGCCAAATTACTGTAGTTTATCCATATCAGACCTAGCATGGCACATCATGTTCCCACAACTTTGACACAGACACCAAGGCTGTAGATTTAAAAAGTGTGCTAGTTTTGCATGAGCTCGTATTGTATCACATACAGCCTCAAAACTGTTATACAAGAAAACATGGGAAATAAATGTAATTTCCAGGAAGACAATCCTGACGATAAACATGTAGATGTCAAGAGAAGCTTTGGATGAAAAAATATCGAAGCCTGAGAGAAGTAGTGCATTCTACACGCAGGTATTGGAATTCCGGCGGTATACATTCACTAGGGTGCATAGGTTATCGTCAGTGTGGTCAGTGTTGCTCTAAGGTGTGGGGAAGTAGTCATGCACCATTCATAAATCCCGAACACGGGTTAACGGTGACTGACAAGAATGTCAAAATCACAATAAGCGGCACGATTATACGGAACTATCATAAATCACTCTTCTAACAGTGTGAGCTATTGTCCTAACGGACGCTTCGGGACAGTACGCGTTGGTTTCAGCTTGTGCACACAATAATCAAACGGAAATGCATAAAGGTTTTCCTATGAACCATGTAACAACACACTATACGCAAAATGTACCATGTGTGTAATAAACGACCTACATTAAGAAACAAACACTAATTGCTTCAATCTAAAACAGAGGTGGACCCGAGAAAATCCACAAATTGGAACATCACACTCTGAAATATGCCGCCAAAAACTGGACCGATGTGAAAAAAACCGCCAGCCAATGACCATTTTCCCTCTTGCCATCTGTCAAACCATGACCTTTGAAAGGAAAATCGTACACCAAACAACTATGACATTTCAAAATCCATCCATCGGTGTGATTAGGCGTTAGTCCACTGAAGTTTACTGTGAATTCCGAATATTTGTTAGACCGTTAGACCAATCGATCATACTGAGTGCAGCTAGTCAATCTAGGAGCTGAAACGTATATCAAGCATTAATAAAGTATTTGGATGAGAGGTGGTACAGTTACATCACGGAAAGATGGAACTATTCGATAACAATCGGACTGCTTGATGACATTCACTTTGCGCTCTTAGTAGACCTTCGAGATTGAACACAGTACTAAAAGAGACCAGTCCAGCGAATCCTTCTTCGGAGTTCCTATTTGATCCAGAACAGTTCTTCAGCAATTCCTCTTCGATCCCGCATAAATCACTGTTTCAAAGTCTACAACCTGATAACAGAGCATTTGATTCAGAGAATCAATTTGAGAATAATGCACTGTTGCCTAATTCCGATCATTCCTTCAAACCGGATGAGCAGCAGATGAATTCTACGCTATGGAATTTCTGTTGTCAGCACTTGCAACGGCCTCAAAACTCGTTCCTTCGGGGAAACGCGTTGGGATATTTTGCCTTGTAAGCCTGGTAAAGCTATTGATTCAGTTCTACTTGAAATATATTGCATTGCCAATTAAGGAACACATTAGAAGTGCACACCGAATTTCGGAAAATGGATAGTGGGTAGATAAAACGTCTTAGATCGAGCAAACAATTCAAAAACAACTGCAGTGTCTAAAACGTAATGGAACTTTTGATCCGCCCACCCCGCTTGTGTGACGATTTTTATATCACATTTATAATTGAGAACTTTAACTTAAGTGAAGAGTCAATGGTTTCTCTATAGATTTCATCCTAAGTTAACAAGGTCCACTCAAAAAGGATCACAGATTCACTCTGTGATTATATCACGAAGAGTTGTCTAGACGTTTGGAAACCATCAATCGAACGGTACTGATCGTTTTATCTGTGCCCTTACAAAATAACACATAAGCTCAATCACGAAGTTTATCGATAAAATGGTTTTGTCGTTGTGTGACCTCTTTTGAAATCACCAGTTGCAGATACTTTCTTCCGACAGTGTCAGACAAACAACTGAGGTCATCTGTGGGTCAGTGCAAATTTTACGTTGCAGGTGGATGACATTCTGTTCTTCCTGGATAATAACGTAAATCCGATTTACAACGTTTAGCCAGATTCACCTCTGTACAGCAAAACTTGCAGTCCTTTCAGAAACTTAACTGAATAATACAGTGTGTTGGTTCCCTCGAACCGTAAACAGAACGAATATAAGAAATCATATTGTGAGTTACGATGATGCTTATCATTAAGTGAATTCTTGGTTAAGCCTCAGTGAGCTAAGACCATAACAGTAATCGACTTCGCATGTTAAACACACAAACACATGCCACTTGATGACTACCTCCGATTTGATTCGATCGATAAAGGTTCTTTGGGAGGATGGAAACGTTGCGAAACCGGCGGTTCTTCTGATTTTAACTGGTTGTGACTTCACCAGGGATTTACTTAGTAATGAATAACACGATAACTTTTTATAGATATACCTACACGTCGCCGTTCTGGAAGCTCACCACAATGATCGGTACACAGAAGTAGCAACCAAAATAGTCAGTACGACCGGTCATACAGAGTTGTACAAATTACTGCGGAGTAAAATAAGTAACTTGTTGTTTGACGGATAAAACCGTATGAACATGCATGTTAGATGCTGTTGCTGAAAAATGGGCACTCGTTTTTAAGACATCCAAGTAACATGGCAACCCGGAAAGGTTCAAAAAGAGAGGTATACGAAAGCAAAATGAAAGAGACCAGACGCAACTAGAATACGAGAAAGCTGTACACACAGGACTACTGTTTCAGGGTTTTATGCTAACAGGAACTATCACGGGTAAACATTCACATCCAGGTGTTAAGACATGATGCGCTGCCAAACTGCGTGTCCAATTTGCCATCAAACTGGTTCCTTCCTTATGTCCAAAAGCAAGGTACCCGTTTCTGTTAACTCGTTCTGTGTATGATCACTCATTTGTTAGTGTGGATCCAAACGTGTCTGCCGCACGACAAACAGTTTGTCTGGGAAGGTAGATGAAAACCACCCAGTCTGGCTCAACAGTTCAACATCGGCAAATAGCCGCCGATCCTTTGAGTGAACGACAAAAAGCTCTGACGATTCATTTCGTTTACGACATTTACAAGCTGAATTTAACTGCCCAAACTAGTGAACCACAGAAGTTGACCTCTTGTTCAATTTTCATGAGTACAAAGTTATGCGAATTCGCCATCAGAATTGAGCTGAATGCTAACCTGACACCATTAGGTCGCCCGTAACCGTAGAGGAGCGTGACCTAGAAATCATGGTGGTAGACAGCTTAAATCTGTCTGAAAACTGTGCAGCCATGGTTAAGATAAGTGAAGAACATTGCAACTTTTAAGAAATTTCAAACCTAGCGGTTCTGTGATATTGTGTGTAGTGCACAGCGAACTAAGCCACCTTTCCCAAATACGAATCAACCAGACGGATATACAAACAAGCTGCTGAGAACATGGACCGAATATTTGTTGAATATTACTGTGACTATATTGTGTTGTATATAGGTTATATATATTACATACATATTTGATATTTACTAGATGGAATGCACAAGTAGCCCAGTTCAGCATCATAAACGGCACTCGCATGGAAAGTTAATTAGGTGGGTTGGAGACTGTCTGTGGACGAGCGAGTAAACAGGAAGTGTAAGGTTTTTTTCAGGTTCACATCACACAGTCACATACCCTGCAAGTAAACAATTGGACAGCATACATTATGCGAACTACCTTAATCACCTAGGTGCAAAATTTAACTATACGTTTCGAAACTGTTTCGCAAACAATACCATCAGCGAGTCAGTGGAAACTCCAGGACAGTAAGTAGCTCTCCCTAGAAAGGTACTGTGTTAGCAATCCCTCGATCCTGATGAGAACAACCGAAGAATCCCTTGGCCCCATCTGGTCCATGTCATACCAGCTGACACCATAGTAGCCTGTTGTTGACATAACAGTTCGCAGATACCACTGATGGAGGAGCACTTATACTCAGTTTCTAGCAATCCCCCACTCAAGCGTCCTCCCCAAAAGGTGTCAAAACGATCGTAGAAGAAAAACGTTCGAATGTTCAAGGCGAGATAACAGCAGGATGTTCGTGAGCGATAACAAATTCGAAACTGAAGATGATGCCACATGCGCCAAGCTAGCATAGAACGGAGCCATGTGTTAGCAAATGAAATGAAAGCGGCTGATTATTGATAGAATGATAAATGACCCAATCAACTGAATTACCTAAATCTAACGGACGTAATCAGTCGAACGAGTGAATGCACATGTGACTGCTGTTTTTAACATTTTTCCTGTCTTCTGTTTTACAGTACTGTTGCTGCATGCGTTACTACCGCTCCGAGACACTCATTCACTAGTGCACCTTGCATCCAGAGCCAAAAATGTTCGGTGTTAACAGCTTAATTGTCACGACTTTCAGGACAGCCTCACGCTAGCCGTTGATGGGAGCGTCATAAACCATTTGTTGGATGGAGGACAGGGAAGAAATCAACTGAGAGGACGGTTTGGGGGACCATATCAAGTGGGATGAGGTGGTTGATTCATGTGATTTCGCATCCGTATAAACTAGCTGTGATGTAGGCGCGGTCCTTTCTTTGAAACACCTAGGTAGACCTTTCATAAGGACGTCCGAGGGACGTCTATGGTCATATATGCAATCGAAAGTTTCGTTACATTGATGGAACGTGTGGGGGTACAAAACATTTACGATTCTGTCGTCTGGTGTCCATCGAAACGAATGAAAACATCTGATTAATGAGCTGTCAAGCAGAAGAAACGTCGTACCTAAGGTGGTCTTTGGCAACGATCAGTAGCCCCTAGGTAAATTTGGTGACCGACCATAATGACGTTGGATGTTGGTAATCTGAAGTTCGACCTTGAGTTCTGCACGGACAACTAATGAGATTATCGGCAGAGTTTCTGTCTATCGGCTATGGTCAACCACATTGAGCGTTGTTTTAAAAAACCAATTTACTGGTAAATGGATGAGGTGAGGATCATTTTTGCAAAACAACCCCTCTGGATTTACTGACGAGTTTTACCTGTCACGTTAACGAATAACCATGGGATACAATTCAGCCTTTGACGAAAATTCTTGAGACTGTTCCAGCAGTAATGTTGGGTATAGAGAAGGTCTCAGGAAATCGAATGTAGTGATCGTTTATCGTCAGGAGTTATGACACACCAGCATAATAGCAGAAGGCCAAATGTCGGTGTGTACGTGTAATATATCAGAGGATACGCAAGTATATGAGCCTATCGGGGCTGATAAGTTACGACTAACTTTAGCCTGTTGATAGGATAACCAACACAAGTCCAGATTCTTACTTCCTTTTGCATATCAAGCCCAACGTACGTGTCAGAAATGATCCTGACAGTAGTCCGCATGCCTGGAGGGATATTCTTAGTGTGTGTCAAACAAATCGTTGGAAGTAGTCGGAAGCACTGGTCGTGGATCTCCAGTAAAAGAGAATTAGAGAATCGTGTCCAAAGATGTCGGCAGGGCTAGCTTTTGGCAAGAAGCGCGAAAATCAGCCTTCGAACGTTGTGCGCTGGCCATGGCGTTTAATTTGATTGATTCATAATCAACTGTTGTCGAAACTGGTGACATACTATCAGCCACAACTTTGCCCCTTTCAAAAACGTGACGTGTGACCAACAGAAATTTAGATGCGACGTCTTAAGTTTAAACTTCGCTGGAAATGTTTATCGGACCTACTGTGGAAAGTAAATCTAACGGATTGTGGTCGATGAAAATCAAAAAACCTCTTCCTTGGAAGATATGTCGGAATTAACGAACGACTGATAGATTGCTGACCACTCACGATCAAAGATCCTAGAATTCGGCCCACTTGCAATTAGAAATCCCAGAAAAGGAAGCAAGCAGTTTTCGGAGTCTCCCGATGTACGCCGGCTGTGGTGTTGGAAACGTCGACAACTGTACCTAACTTGGTGGCTGAGTTGAAATGGGACAACATGGCGGTGGTAGCTAATTCATTTTCAATATGATCAGAATATTCTATAGAAATTGCAAAGAATTCAACGTCCTCACTGATACAGCCACGGAGTAAATCGGTTTACGATTACGTGAGCTTACCTCATTGTAGAATGAACAATCTGCAACAAATCACCATCATGTTAAGCCGACGGGTGGCAGCGAGTGCTGCAGGGCAAAGGGGGTTGAGAACTGCTCCCACCATATACATTAGCAGTCGAATTCCGTCCTGATCTAAGTGGTGCCTTAAGAACTCTGCTGCGGATTGACCGGAAACATTTCTCCTTATTGATTTTCACCCTGAAAGTCGCTTATCTGTCGCAGATTAATCGGATGTTTTCCTTTAGGAGCCGATGTAAGAATGAACGAAGTTTGAACCTGGTATTTGAAGTCATTGAAATACGCTGAGATATTTACGCAACACTTCTTGAAGTAAACGACATAATTCTGGTTTCAAATTAACAAGGCTGCCTAATGGCAGCTGTTTCAGCAAGATCCTCGTAGGTGCGCATCGAAACACACGGGTACAGTGAAGGCTGGTATTGATGTCCTGTATATGTGGGATCACGTACCCATTGTGTACCAAGGCTTTAATAAGCAAACGGTATTCTCCACATAGGCATCAATCTAAGCAAAATGTTATGTGGTGTGATCGACGGGCACCTGAGCGGAAATGCTCCGAAGTTCGACCAAGTGTTCAAAATTAGTAAGAGCTATCTTGAGCTTGCTTGACATCATTTTGTGAGCTTTGGCAAACACTGGATGAACAGGCGTAACTGTTGGGTGCCGCATGCAACCTGGGACAGCTAGCAGGTGATACCTGGCGGAAAACAGTCGGAAACTCAACGATTGAAGAATTAAACTAGACCAGACATCGGTGTTTGGAGTCTACCAGAAGGCATAAATGCCAGATGAGATCACTGCCGACTATGGTCATCTGAACGTCAGCGGTCGTGAAGGTCTAACGGAATGTTCCACGAAGACTTAGGTTATGTGCCGGAGTGCTGTTCGAAAACCTTGATACCGCCTTCATTGGCTCTATAAAGATCTGAGGCTAATGATCTTTTCAAGTCGTGATTCTCAGGTGGGATCACGCTGACTTCGAGCTTTTGAAAAGAAAAAGCGGCCTGGTGCTCAGTGCACTAAGCTGGTGAGCCCTTTCCAGTAAACTCTTTTCCCAGACACGTCCTTTGCATAACTCTGAGTTACTATTTTTATATATTTTACATATATTTTCAAATCGATTGAATATTTATAATTTGTACCATACTGGAGGCTAATTCGTGTTTGGCCAGGCGTTTCATTCAGTGAACTGGCCATAAATTTCACAGCCTTTTTACAGAATAACCTCCCATCGTAGTTTCTGCATTTAATGACCACGTTAGTGTCATGAAAAATTACTTCGAGATTAACCAGTTTTCCTTATTTCGTTCCAGCACTCCCATCTCACGTCATTGACAAGGTGGAGGATTTTCTGAAGTTAATCGATTCCATAAACTCTTATCAACAACGAAAAGGAACAGTAAATAAGCGTGTTAGCTTGTTCGACCGCAAAACCACTAGTCAGCGTCTAGGGTCGACTAAGCTCGGTGTCTGTCACCCACCACAGCCCCCTCGTCACATACAACGTTTAGCAGTTATGGTGAAAATAGACGGGGGTTTCCGTGGAAAAAATATTTGATTCCAATGGCTGTCTGAGGATATGTGAAAAATTCTGAACGCAAACCAGCCGATACGGCCGGTTGCATTTTGGAGACATACGGCACCACAGTTCCCCAACCGGCTTGGAATAGTCAGGTCATGACAACTAATTTGGACGCTCAGATTGATAGCTTAACTATGCACTTTCAGATTTTAAAGACGCAGCTGTCGAGGCCACGCACAACCACCTCCGCTTAATGTCATAACAGCCGCATTGGGCCGTGTGCTCTTCATAAGCCACAACCAAAAGCTGATCTCGATCACTGTTGATAGCACCAGCAATCTGGAAAGCGCCCGACGGTGTTGATAGCCTCGTAGTCCTGGTCCAGTCAGCAAACAGAGCAGACAAATGCTAATGGTAACCAGCGTAGTCTGTTCATCTAATCAGAAGATGGCTATACTTTCTGCCGTTTTCGTCCCATTTTCGCAGTCCACATGTGGACGCAAAAATACAAACATACCGCCACCCTCTCAAAACAGATTTGAAACTTACTAAAAGTCTTCTGAGATGAACCGCTTGACGCATTACGAGACTCACGAAATTCTCGTATCCGGACAGACTAGGAGTTGAATCAAATCTCGACCATTTATAATTGTCTTCACTGGAGCTTACTTCACGCCCACGGATTGCTCCTCTTCATTCGTCACTCACTGGCACACCTCCTCCCGTGAAGCAATTGGGAAAGTTCGAGCAAACAATCGCTGAGACTAAGTTATGGAGTGGATAAGTTACTTCGTGGACAGAACTGTTTCACAGTTGAAATCTGCGTACACCAAAACACATTACCTAACCCTTTGGTAAGGTTCAAGTCGGTTGGAATTCTTGAAATGTTTCACGTTCTTCACATACGGCAGGTACAAAGAACAACGCAAGTTTATCAGCCACACTCAAAGTTCAATTACTCAGGGTTGCAAATCTGCTGTTTGTGTGTACCTCATTGTTTAGTGTCGGTAAGGTTATACGCCAGCACTAAAGAGGATGCATTCTGGGAACATTTGCTCGGATGAGCCTGATCAGTGTAAAACGTTTTGAGTGACGCATGTTACTGTTGATAGTAACACAATTGGAGGGTGTAAAAATCTGCATGCAAAAGATTCGGGTTAACGAAAACAGAGTTTTAAGTCCCCGGAAAAAATGTACGTGCGCAAAACAATTGTTGAGCAAGGGTTTATTTGGAGTGTATCAAACCAAAATGGATTTCCCCATCAGTTAATGTAACAGGCGGGTGAAAATGAACCAGAAGAGACATGGAAGAAGAGGGAGATATGAGACCAAGGTGAATAATATACCGGCCACTGAACAGTTAGTTGTTTGTACTTCAAGGAAAACAAAAAGACGGATATCTTGCAAAATGTTCGTTCATTGTGAAATTCTCAGTTAGGATGGTGCGGAATGTTCTACCTCATGGAGAAATTTTGTGGAGTCATAAGTGGAACACGATACAGTGTGACGAATCGAAAAATGGATGATGTTCCGATTTATGACAAATAGTATAATATTTCGTACATCTCGGAACAGTTTACGCATTATTAACGTTCGTGTGTTAAGTGATAGTGAACGTGGCGTTGACAAACACTTGTTCCGGTACAACAACCGATTTATTGACTAAGATGTTTGTATACTATGACGCAGAAGACTTATTAAAGTGTCCGCCGAGATATTGTTAAACAGACAGAAGAACCAGAGAAAAACCACGTCAGACATCGATAATCTGCAGTATGGCGCACAAAATGTTGCATACTTCTGCGTTTCTTCAGTAACATTCAAAAAATGATCAGTAACCACGAGAAACTTGTTTTCAATGAACAAAAGTGAAAATTCATCAAGGTGGTTGATATCATTGAAGTAGTTCGGTCAAATGCCTGCTCTCCTCCGTTGAATGATTAGCTACACATCGGCATAAATATATGATTAATCGTGAGATACATATATTTAGATGAGACCCAACTGTGAAAAGTCAGGGCTTCGGCTGGATTCGAACCAGCGACAGACACAGCATGCCTCAACGCGGCAAGCGCTCTACCAGCTGAGC
>QNGE01002915.1:0-42717 GCA_008508345.1 Paragonimus westermani
GAATGGTTGGAACCAACATGTTCTAACGCCCACCAGAAAGGGACATGTTTTAGATGTCATATTTACCATAGGTATTTCGTCTGTGAAGATATCCGTTCTACAACAATTCCCAGGAAGAGACCATAATGTCGTCAAATGTCGGTTTGATTTCCATATGGCTACCAAACCGACAGTTGTACTCTACCGTCCAAACAAATTCATTGAGTGGAATGCATTCCCATTCGTACTAAGATCCTTAAAATGGGATAACCTCTTTGGCACATCAGACTCAAGCATAGAGGCCGGAGAATTCATCAGAAATCTAACGTTTTGTATCGACTTTTTGGCCTCTATTGAATCAAAACGCATCGGCTCGTATGTACAATGTAAAATCCTTACTGCGAAGAAGACTGACTGACGTAGACTGCTTAATTTGAGGTATGGAAGAACACTGGACATTTCCATAGTGATGCAAATGAGCAAAATGTTGAAAAACCTAGAACGTCAGATGCAACTCCGTCATATAGACGAAGAAAAACTCACGCTCCGTAGTGAGCAGAGATGCACGAAAAGAGTGCAAATAGTGATATGAAGAAGTTCCATTAGGGACCTTGCTATAAGAATTATCACTTTCAAAGACAAAACGGTTGTCGATGACTCCGTAGCGATGTGCGAAATCTTCAACTCACCTTCTGCTGCCTCGTTTAGCGTAGAAAACACCCCATTACTGCTAATATTCCAACGAAAACAGATAGTTTTGAGAAGTTTTCTAATCGATGTTCGCAGTGTTCATTGACAGGTGGCTAGCATTAGGCCCTCAATCCATCCTAGACGATATGGTATCCCACTAATGGTCGTAAAATAAGCAGGTGAGGATATACCCATCCTCTTACTCCATTTGTTCAATTTATCGCTTTTATCCAACACTTTCCCTCCTCCGTGGAAAACCTCAACCATTATGCCGCGTCACAAGAGTGGTCCAAGGCAGGACGTTAGTAATTATCGTCCAATCAACCACACGTCAATCTGCTCGAGAATTTCTGGAAGGATAATGAAACTGCAAATAGCCGAGTTCTTAAGGACACAAAACCTTATAAACCCTTCACAGCACTGCTGTCTTAGTGAACGCTCTTGTATGACATGTCAGCTGGAAGGCTTAACTCATTTAACGACGTCCGTCGACACAGGAAATGCGGTAATTATCGTAACCTTGGACAGGCGAAAGGCTTTTGATCGTGTGCCTCGTAAGTGCCTCGATTAAAATAGCATCTTCTGGCATACAAGGTCCCTTGTACAGCTGGCTGTCGTCATCTCCGGAAGGTCGCACTCAGACATTCAAAATAGGGGAGCACTGCTCAGCACGAAAACCAGTGAATAGTGAGGTGGCACAAGTAAGCCTTCCGGGTCCGCTCCTTCTCTTAATGTACATAAATGACTTATGAGAAGTTATCACACATGGCAGGCCCATTCTGTTTGCTGACGATATCAAAATCTTTTGCATATTCCGCCAGGGTAGTAACATCACTTTCTGTCTACAAAATACACGACAGGACCTAGCGTCATTGCAATCATTGCAGTTGTGGTGCAAAACATGGCTGATGTCGTTCTCAACGAACAAATCGAACCTAATCACTAATTGTCGTAAACCACCTCATGGTTCCATCTCACTGGATGGTTGCAATATTGATACAGCCAGTTCGGTCAGAGATCTGGGGATAAGGTACTCAAACTCCCTTAATTGCTCCGAACAAGTATGCTTCCAAGTAGCAAAAACCAGAAGAGCAATAGGCTGTATCACAAAGACGTTCAGTCTACCAGCTGCGAAGCTGACGCTCTACAAAACGTGTGGTCGGCCTCAACTCGAGTAATGCACTTTCATTTACTGCCATCTACGCAAGTCTGATAGATTGTGCTAGAAAACCTTCGACGATCGTTCACCGGAAGCCTATCAGGATATTCTTTATCGCTCACCTACAGACAACGCTGTGAAAAACTTGGTGTTGATCCACTTTGGCTGCGTAGACTAAAGTTGAACACGACGCTGCTGTGTAAACCCACACAGTCTGATGCGATTACCACAGCGTTCACCGTCCATTTACAACACAACCCTTCATATAGTCTAAGAACCCCAACCTGATATCCCGGAATAATATATGTGCAAGCTTCCTCCTTGTAAAGTATACCTATATTTGGAATAAACTTCCAAATGACACCAGAACCAGTAACAACATTCAGCGTCTTAAAAAGGTTTGGACAGCTAACCTACGTTAAAAAACACAATGTTTATCTTCAAACTCTCTGTATCATCTGATGACCTTTTAGAGTGTGGTCCGAGAAAAATTTAGCAGTCAGATGCGTATTATATAGATAACCACCCCACTGCCTAACACCCCTCGACATGTGAACGCGGCGCTTATAATAAGTCCAACAGAACGACGTCATGTTAGCTTTACTTATCAGACGATCACTTCATGCGGCTTTCCGTGTGCCCGAATTAATCCCGTGTACATAGCAAAATGCCGCAACAAAGAGTAGATAGGGTTATATATTCCGATAATCATCGCACTAATAATAATATCGTATGATTGCTGCCTCAAAAATTCCGCTAGAACATTGTTTGTCATAGTAAATACCATAACCCCACATTTTCTCATCTAACTTGTGGAATTACATTCTCCTTTCCGATCCCCATATTATCCACCGAGCGAGGAAATTTTTCTGCGACGGATGGGCGCGCGGAACTTTGTTTTGGATGAACGGTTCGCTAGATGTTAAACTTTTTGAGGTTTTTCGGGGAATCGACGAAATCCTGCGTTGGAATCTACCCAAACGTTCGCTGGATTTTGACATTTTCCGCCCTGTCTCTCTAAACCCGACCTATCTAGACATTTTCCGGACGCCAATTTTATCCCCTAATGGAAAAACACTCCAAAGATGCGTTTGTACATCCTTTCCGGAGTTACCTTGACTTATTCAAAAAATTGCCCATCCCACGACCTTGTAGGAAGTAAATTAGTGTAACATCCCATTTGTTTGAGACTGAATATGTGAAGCGACCGATCTACCTTCTTCTATGTTCCGTGCGTCAAAGTTTTCATAAACTACATACATTTGCCTTTTGACCACGTCCTTCTTGACGGAAGGCTTCACGTTTTTTACCAATTACTTATTCGTTTTTGTATGGTTTGTGAATGTCGGCAGTGACCGCGCATAACCCAGCATGCTTCTGGCAAATGCTTTGAGAAATATATATTATTATTATCCCTTCAGACACCTGTGCCTGTTGCAGAAATCGGAGACACCGTCTGTATAGCCATTCCAACGATCGAAGCACAAGCACCACCACAGGTTTCTGGTGGCACTGAAACCACAAAAAACATCTTCACAGTTACATACCCCGAAACCCATCAAACGGCCCCGCAGAAGATTCTTCCTCCCAAGAAGTCGGAACGGGAGTTGTCAGGTGAGGCCTTCTCCTGCGATTCAGAGAGCACTCCTTTGGCCCGCTGCACTAGGTAGTTCCATCAGTAGTCCCGCAAAACCGCGCACCCTGCCCCATTTTAAACCCAGCTACTGGCAAAAGAAGAAGAATTATTCTCTGCGGGTGAAAACTTCAAGACATCTCCCAGAAAGCATCATTCAACAGGGGAGCAGAGGTTGTAAGTTGCGACGTCAAGAATGCTGGTCAAGCGTCCGGTAGGGTCGCTGGAGTATGCATAGGCGGTGATTCCAAGCCCGTAGCCTGGGAGAAGTTCCGTGCGAACAACTCGAACTAAACGACTGAGTCCATCTTTGCCGCTGTCCTTAAATCTAGGCCTTTTTACCTAAGCTCTCCCTCGCACTCTCCTCTCTTTTCTACAGAAACCCAAAGAGGAGGTAGCTTTCAGGTTCATGTATAAGAACTGTCTGAGTCTGTTCAATGAATTACCGAAAGTCAGACAGTTAATTCATGGCACCCAATCCCACATGTTCGCTTTCACAGAGACCTGGCTTGCTGGTGACATCAGTGACAGTGAACTGAGTGTCCCTGGGTATTCAGAGTATCGGGCTGACTTTTCCTGAGGGAGTATGAGGGTCCTGCAATTTTTCTTCAGCAGTGTCTCCCGATACCCACGGTTATCGGTGGATTTCAGTTCTGTTATGAATGTGACTATGTGGCTTCGACTAGCACGGCGTGGCCAAGACTCACCATTAGTGAAGGCCATTCGTCGTCCTCGCTCATCCAACGTCTATGACGACAACAACCTTCTGGTATGTCTGAACAGCTTACTAGGACTACACTACACTGCTTATCATGGGCCAAATATTACACCCTAGTTGAGCTGGGCATCGGTTTCCCACCAGGACCGTAAAAGTGGACTCTCAACTTCCTTATCAACGCTGATACAACGAAAGGCATGGACACAGCACGTCAGCGCCTCGACTCGGCATTGGTTTGGTCAGATTCCCCCTCTACTGGACACAGTCATCACTGACGAGAGTCATCTGGTGGACGAAGTGAACATCAAGCCGCCACTTGGACACATTGATCTGCTAACCTTTGATCTTATCTGTTATTGGTTACAGAAACCAGCAAAATTGTCCACAGTTCGAAGCTTTGATCAGGCTGACGTTGACGGCCCAAGAACCCACAAAGTTTCACTTCTTCCTGAATTCGACTCTGTGGGTCATAACCACCGTGCATCTCAAGACGCAGTTCAGAAAGCGGACGACTTATTTGCGTTATGTAAACTGAGGAACTTCTCTTTTCGGTCACGCTTACGCGCAACATATGTCGTCTTCTCGATGACCGTTCATCTGTTTGCGAGGACCAGCATGCGGCAAACTAGGAGTACCTAGGCACGTTCCACATTTTCTCAAATAGGTGCAAGCGAGAAATCCGTGAGCACGCCAAACTCGTACAAAGAAGGATCTCATCAGAGCCCGCGAGAACAGAAACTTCCTATTTAAGCATTCGCGAAGACCAAGAAAAAACAAACCTTCAGCTCTTTCGCTGAGACTGCCCGATGGATACAGTTCATCTGATTTTCTAGCTGTGGCCGAGTAATTCGGGGAGTACTACTCAGCGGTCTACAACGTCACACCACCGAGCTGGCATCATATCCCACCGCCGCAGAAACTCCAGCAACCACTCGTTACAACTGGATTTTCTGTGCTAGATGCTGAAGATCTTTTATTCAAGGTTAATTCATGCAGCGCAAGGGTCTCGACATGATCCATCCCACAATACTCAAGGAAGCAGCTGTCAAGGTGGCAGAACCCCTTTACAGGGTGTTTGAGCAGACACTCCGATCTACCATCCTCCCTAGTGCATGGAGAGAGGCGACGACCATACTTATAATTAAAACGCGAGACCGGCACTTCCCGGCTAGCTAACGGCCAAACAGTTTGACTAGAATTTCGCGCAAGATAATGCAGCGATTATCAAAGCGTAGCATCCTCAATCAATTCGTGTGAAATCTTTTTTTCTTTTGCCTAGCATGGCTTCCTTCCGAACGGGTCATGCATGACAAGTATGCCAATTTTCATAGATAGCCTGAAGGAGACCAGAGGCATCGGCTCCATCTAAGACGCTGGCTTCTTTGATTTCGCCGAAGCTTTTCACCTTGTCCCACAGGGCACCTTGCAGCACAAAGTGGAAGATTGTGGTACCCAAGGGGAGGTTCTTCGTTAGATTGTTTCCTTTCTTGATAAAAGAACTTTCAGGGTTAGAACCGGATCAGGCCTTTCGTTTCCCACTTTTATTTCTGTGGGACTTCCCCAATCGTCAGTGCACGGTCATGTCTTATTCCTCATTTAAATCAACGACCTTCCGAATAATATCTCCAGCAAAGTCCTGCTATGCGCCATTGAGCTATGAATCTGGAATGCCACTGATCCCAGTGCATTGTAGATTAACCCTGACACGAGTAAGCTCTGGTCTGACGATTGCAGTCTGCCACTAAATGATAATAAGTGTGCTCAAATATCACTCGGTGCAAATTTTGGCAATGCCTCCATGATATATAGTGCGGTTAGCGCGGTAGATATAGTGAAAATCGATCTGAAGAAAGATCTGAGCATCCGGTTGGCGTCTAACTTATTCTTCACGTCTCATCAAGAGATGGCGGCAAAAAGGGAATTTACCACTCCTAGGAAGAATAAAGGCACCTTCAACTGCATGAACAAGAAAGCAATCCAAAAGCTTCACAGGGTTTATAAGATCGTTCCTCGAGTATGCTAATCGGGTCGTGTATGGTGGCCTAAAGAAAGACACGTTAGTTGGTGAGCGTGTCCGCTACGTGGCTAGCACGCTGATCGCGGGCTAAAGAAATGTCACGTACGAGTCTCGACTCCTGATGGGTACCCACTCAAATTTCAACGACTCTGCTGTGGTTTAATACGCACACACTTCCTCACAGTCGGTCTCATAGAATAGTCCTTCACTGTAGCGACTGACGACAGCCGGCCAGGATGTAACAGGAAGCCTAATAAACTTCGACATCGGACCTTTCCAAGTCAGCGGTTCTTTTCTTACGAGGCTGTTAACCACTGGAACAGCGTTCCTTTTGAATTCGGCGGCAGCGCTTCTAGGAATCGTTTTAGGCCGTTGCATGATTCTCGTCTGTCTAAAAGTTCATCATACGAGTGATCTTGCTCTTTTTCCGGTATTCATTGTAATCCCCGAGAGCGGTGCAACACCCTGTTTTCAATTATCGCTTTTCAGATCAACGGACGCTCGCAGACACTGAGCAAGGAAAACCTGTTGGGTCCGGGGACCTTGAGCCTCTGCTTAGAATCTGTACATCAATCGTTGGATGGCTGAATCACCACTCCGTTCCCGGTAATTTCTGTAACCCTCAACAGCGGTGGTACACCTCATTTTTAGTGTCTGCCACCCAGATCAAAAGGAAACCACCGGATATTGAGCTAACCAAACAGATTGGGTACGGCATATTCAGGCCTCGAGAGGAGGTCGTTTACTACGGAACGCTGAGAAAGGTTTTACCTACACCAGCATTTTCTCACACCTTATTAAAGGGCGATTCCAACTTACCTGAAATTAACTCTCCGGATTTCTCCTACACAAATGCTTGAATTACAGTGTGGACGATTTCATACACACCGTTATGTACTGGCCACAATCCGCCGCGGCCAGATTATTTATCCACTAACGGTGGGTTGACGGTTGACAACCTTGCAATCACCGCGTTACTCGGACAGAGTGACCCCGCGGTCGTCCTACTTGACTTCATTTGCAGCACGAACCTGTTCAGTGCAACGGCTAATAATCGCAAAACGCACGGAAAATGAATGTGGAGAAACTACGTGGCTACTTGAGAGTGCAATCGTGGAAGAACTTCATTTCATTTCATTCTGTAGATGATCTCCGTGAGAAGTATATTATCATCCTCTCTGCAGCCGTTGGTGAGTCCAAAACACCACGGGCTCCGAACGGAACAAACCCCCAAGTCAACTACGCTTTGGCACACTCAAACTTATTCTGAAGAAGCGGCATGCTTGAACGTGCTATCGATTGAAATTGACCAAAACATATACGCTGCTGTAAGGAATTGGGGCACATCGCCAATTCGACGTGACCCTGTTTGTTATAGACAACGCCTTACGGAACGCATTAGCGTCGATCCAAATAGCCCGTACCGGTCTGTAGAATCAACTCGCAAGACAACAACTTGAGTTCCACAAATCTTAGGCCCGCCAGGCCCCACTAACTTGGATACGATAGCCGCTGTTGTCCTCGCTGAGTTTTGCAACAGTGTTTCTGCGCAGTCACTATCAGGTCCTCGGGTTCGTTTTGAAAGTGAAATCGGTGTCACTTACACTGTAGGTATTTCCTCCGCGAGGGCGTGGGATAAACTCAGGTGCCTCAGGGAATGCTGTACTGGCCTCGACGGTAAACCTCTCAAGGCCTTCTGGGAGGCAGCCAAACAGTTTTCTGATGTACTTGGCATATTGCTTACGCAATCTGTCTCCGAGGGAACTCTACCCAGCCACTGAAAACTCGCGAGCATCACACGTGTTCAAGGGTGGTAGCGTAGTTGTCTCACTGATTGCAGATCAATCGCTCTGATATTAAGCGTCCCAAGGACTTTGGAGGCGCTTGTATAGGACTCATTTTATAAGCACTGCACCTCTTGCGAGTTCTTCTCTAATGCACTGCACGGATTTTGCGAGGGACATTCGCATACCACAAATTTGCTTATGGCTACCGATCGGTGGACTGAGGCAGTTGATCAGAGCAATGGAATAGACGTCCTCCATCTCTACTTCGCCAAAGCATTCAATCGCGTAGGTCATACTGTTTTGACCGGCAGGATTCTGCACTGTGGGGTACGAGACAATCTTTCTCAGTGGCTTCAGTCGTATCATGCTAACCGTCCATACATGGTGCGCGTTAATGGCGCGTTTTCTACCTGCAGGCCTAGCCTCAATGGAGCGCCCCCAAATTCAATTCTTCGCCCGCCACGATTTTCGACAGCCTCCCTGTTATCACCGTCTGTTGACGATGTCAAAATATGACTAGCCGTTAACAGTATCCACGATACTCTCATCCCACAGAAGGACCTTGGCATTCTATCCAGCTGGTCTCGAGTAGACCGTCTTGGGTTTAATACTGGTATGTGTAAAGTTATGTACATTCGCAGCTCTCTGAAAGAAACGTATTACCTCGACGGATGCCGGTTCCAGACACTTCTAATGGAGAGGGAGTTAAGAACTGCTGTTTCGCATATTATCTCGAGCTGTGCGACCGCTGAAATAAGCAAGAACGACCGACAATACCTTGTCGTTATTGAAGCTTCTTTGGAACACTGAGTTCCTTTTGACCACTCCATCAGAACGGAATGAAGACATATTGCGATATGTTAACATTGCATTTACTCTCATCAGTCGCAAACTCAAAACATGCCAGTTATATACATCAAATATTTAACGACCCACATTCACTAAACACATACAAGCACACCACTTATTATGTAATGATGAGCATGTCAACCCGACCGGTTGTTTCAACCACTTCTGTGCACACAATGTCGGTTGGTAAGTTCGAATGAGCATCGCTTTGCAGGAAGCTATTAACTTCGGATTTCGATTGCGCAACATTACCTTGAATGAATTTACTGAGTCAACTTGATGACCTGTTTTCATGAGGTGTTTAACAATCGATGACGTTGGATTTCGAGTAATCAACGCACAAAGTTGGGACTGGTGCGTCATCTGATGTTTCAACCACTTCGAGAGGTGTTTGGCGACTCGCTGTGCTAGTTGTCGGTCTGTTCTGACTATGTAAACGTCACTGCAACTGAAAGTGAGCTGGTACACAACATGGGAGACAGAACAATTTGACAAGCTACTTTTGCGTTTGCGGAGAACTGGTCCACTAGTGGTATGAAATAAGCGCAACTACGCAGCCGCAGTCATGATTACATAATAAGTGGTGTGCTTGCATGTGCGTCTAGTCCTTGTGTGTTGTTAAATATTTGATATATATAACTGACATGTTTTACGTTTGCGACTGATGAGAGTAAATGAAATGTTAACATATCGCAATATATGTCTTCTTTCTGCCCGAATGAAACTTCTTTATATCAGTTTCGTTCGACAGCATATGAAAAACTGAACTGGGATCTATCCACCATACCTCCAGAGGGACAAGTTACTCCCGGATACTGTGCAACGTCCAACCACTATGGCAGTTGGTGTTTGAGAGCTAAGCCGAAGGAGGAAAGGCTGAAATCTTTGAACGTATGCCTTTTAGAATATCGTCGGCATATCAGTCACTCGGCATTGAATTTTTTGATAATAATGTCCACTAACCATCTACACGGCCTGTTGCGAAACAGGAAAAGTAGCATGACTCTTAGGAGCCACTCCATAAAACTAGAGGTCCAACATAGCCGAACAGAATGCGAACATGGATTTTTCTCATTGAATGTTTGCAAAGTTCGGAACGTTCTTCCAGTCCATGTCGTTTCTGCTAACTGTAGCAATTTTCAACTGTCGCCTTGGCCAACATGTACTGCAGTGGTTCAGATACCCCACCCTTTTTCCCATCTCAGCCCATTGCTGAAGACCTTGAAATTCTACGCATTTGGAAACTGTAACATTCAGACCAGCCTCCTCCGCTCTGAATGTTCGTGGTACTTGCGGGCCGAATCTGGAGCAATATGGTGGCACCGGGTAACAGCGTCCTTCCGAAGTGGGGGTCCGAACAGCAGTCCTGAAATCAAAAACAATACGAACAACCATGAGCGAAAGGCCCAGTAAGTCATGCACATAGCTTACATCAACGTAAACTAAGACGTCCCGACAACACAGCGGCACACCCCGTTTCACAAGTCAACTTCAATTCGTGCGCACATACTGGATTCGGATGCGCGGTATAATGCGGAACTCCAAAATGTTGTAGCTACGTACTTCCGCCCACAACTAAAACATATGTCTCGCATGCCAAGCGTCATTTGCGGATACAACAGTAGCAGTTCGTCAACAGTCACTTCGGATGTTTTCCACACCGACGGATTTTTGCGGTTTGGTAACTGATCCGCTCCATATAAGCGATGGCTTGTCTCAACTCGGAGGCGCAGAGGTCGCAAGTGACGGGGCCAAGAATGCTGATCAAACGCCCGGTAGGGTTGCTGACCTACGCAGAGGCGGTGATGTCGCGCCCACAGCCTCGAAGGAGAGCCGTCAGAACAACTCGGGAGAACAGACCGAGTCCAGCCCCACCACCATCCTAAATTCTAGGCCTTCTTTGCCAGGCACCTCCTCACATTGTCCTTTCTATTGTATCGCAAAATCCAACGAGGAATTAGCCTCCAGATGCACGTATACGAACTGTCTGGGTCCGTTGAACAAACTACCGGAAATCAGACAGTTAACTCACGACACTTAACCCCACATGTCCGCCTTCACTGAGACCTGGCTTACGAGTGATATCAGTGACAATGAACTGAGTGTCCCGAGGTATCCAGTCTACCGGACTGCCTCTGCCAGAGGGAGAATGAGGGTTCTGCGATTTTTATTCAGCAGTGTCTCCCGAAGCCCACGGTCATTGGAGGCTTCTATTCCTCTGATAAACGTGACGCTCTGTGGCTTCGACTACCACTGTGTGGCCAAGACTCACTCTTAGTGGGGGTTATTTATCGTTCTCCTTCATCAGACGTCTCCAACGACGACACCCTTCTGGTAAGCCTGGAAACCTTCCTAGACTTACAACGCTTCACTCATCGGCTTATTATGGGTGACTTTAATGCACCCAAGATAGGCTGGATATCGGTTTTTCACCAGGGCTGTGAAAGCGGATTCTCGACTTCACTATCGACGCTGATACGTCGGAAGGCGTGGTCACAGCACGTCACCGCCCCCGAAGCGATATCGTTCTGGTCAGATTCCCTCTCTGCTCGACTTAGTTATCACTAATGAGAACCACCTGGCAGACAGAGGTGTTTCCTATCTGCTCTGATGGAACTTCTTTATATCGGTTTCGTTCGACAGCATCTGAAGAATGGAACTGGGATGTAACCATTGCTCCCAGATACTGTACAACGTTGAGCCACTATGGCAGTCGGGGTTTGAGAGCTAAACCGAATGAGGGAATGCTGAAATTTTTGAACGTGTGTTTTCGCGCATTTTCGGCTCAGGGGTGATTTGTTATTCATCTTTTCGATAGTAAAATTCTCTTTTCGTTCATTGGTGGAATAAATTAACGGTTTCCTAAGCATATACATTTAATATCAGAAGCGGAATTAGGATGCTACTAGCCTGGGGGAATCGAAACGTATGTTCTGCGATAATTGCAGTAAGTGCCGATCGATGATGAATGACGGCAATACATTGAATCAGCTGGGGGAGTCGATGATTCGACTGTGGAACGCGCGAGCAAGTCGGAAGTGTCTATGGCGCCGTTGGCGCGCACAGGACAACGAACATGCAAACGAAGATACTCGATCGCACGCAGAAAGCGGACGGCAGGTAAGGATCCATGATATCCTGTGTACATTGTGAACCGGGGTTCTGGGAGAATTTTACACATCCTACAGTGAGCAGACCGGGATTATCTCTAGGTCACTACACCTTGGTCATCGGCGCCGATGGCTACTCAGCAGGAGTAATAGATTGACATTGGGGAGCCACCCCTTAGAACTAGAGGGCCAACATAACGGACTAAAAGGCAGATATACGTCTTCCTCATTGCGCAGTTACAATGCTTGAAGTACCCTACAAGACCATATCGTTTTTGCTAACTTTGTAGCAATTTTCAATTCTGGACTTCACCGACCTCTGTTGCATTGGTTAGGATATCACATCTTCCCCCCCCCAATTCAGCCCAGTGCTCAGGTTCATGATACTCTACGCAGCCAGGCGAGGAGTTCTCAAGAGCTTCAGCTTCCTACTTCCTTTTGCTTTCCGTTGAACCCATTGAGGCAGGATGTAAAACCGAACCAATTAGAACCTTGGTACCGCCGCCGGTCACTTGCCGTCAAGGTCGGTGCGAAATTTCATGGTTTTGGGTTGCTTTCTGTTTGAGCCATGCTTTGGTTGTGCAAAAGTATGCCATGGAAGTATGTAGAGAGGTCTAATATGTCGAAATGTCACAGCTGCCGAAGAAACGTAAAGTGGTTGCTGGTGTTGTCGGTTCCTTCCCTCGGCCCTACTTATTATTATTTTGGCATCGATGGCAGTAAAAAGCGGAAAATTAGCAGTTCCTTTGGTGCTGCCAAACGGTTTATAAGGTTTCTATGGTGTATTTTTAAAATTACTCTGCAGAGCTCTATATACTGGGTCACTCATTTCCTTTGACTACAAGTGGACCTTTGTTCTCAACACTGAGGTATGTAATCACCCACGTGCATCTATGTTCTGCAACTAGGGTACTCCCGCTTACGACCAGGCCTTGATTGATTGTCATCAAAAGTCTGCTACTCGCATTCTGCAAGGTTGTCTTGCCAATGGTGGTCTTTACATTAAAATGGGACAAGGATTGGCCAGCTTGAACCACGTGCTACCGAAGCAATATACTGAGACGTTGGAACGGTTGCATGATCGTGCCTTAGTACGTACTGCGGATGAGGTAAGATAACCTTGCTCGTCACTCTGTGGTCTCATTCGTGTTGGACACCTTTCGTCAGGCCTAGATTATTGGTCACCATTGTGAGCAGACGCTGAGTACGTGCTTATACGGCACTAACCATGGCTACCTGAAACGCGGCCACTCTAGGAGTTTGTTTAAGTAACGTGAAACTTGACTGAATTGAACGATTACTACGAGGTCTACAGTGCCAATCATTCTCTGTCTCGATATCTAACGGGCCTTTGCTGATTTGAAAGGCAATCACTGAAAACAGCGTAACATCATTCGGGGATTACGACCACCTAAGTGTTGGCTTTAGTTGTACGATGTCAGTCTGTTGGCAGAGTAATTTGTTGGTGGCTATGGCTTATTTCCACTGAGACTTGGAATGAATACGTACCGACTTTAAAAATTCAACATTAAAACGTAAGTGTAATTCATTGCATTTATCGCTTCATTTCTTGATAATAAATCTGGAGCCTGTCGTATTGGAGTTGGCTTTGATTTCTCCCCCCTACATTTATCACAGCGGGTGTACCACGGTGCGTCCCTGTATACAGGGATTTGTCATTGGTTCACCGCTGTTTCTACTTTACATCAGTGGTTTACCAGAATGGGTTTCCAGTCATTCTTCTCTGTGCGGATTACTTGAAAACCTGGAACTCCACGATCTCCTCACTTTCTTCTGAAGGACTGAAGGAGAAACTACTAACCTTTGCAAGTCCAGATAAGCAGTGAGTAATAATAAAAAGTTTCTTAATAGAAGGCATCAGAAACCCGTCTGAAAAACTAAACCACTAATGGACTGATACCATGTAACTACAGCCAACACCGACTACCAAGAACAGAGTGTACTACGAATCTAGCAAGGATTTGAGTGTCGCGGTGACCTCGTGGGTAATGTGGGCAATTTGAAGAATTATTCAACTATCCAGAGCTTTTTCACCTGACATACCGTCTGACGAGAATATCTGGTCTGCCGCCTTTCTCCAACAGTGTTAGTGTTATTCGAGGAACACTAAGAGACTACAAAGATATGGTTGTGAGATTTCTGCAGGCTGTAAGTTGACTGATATTGAGCACGCGGACAGTATCACAGTGCCCACTTATGCGGACATAAACGATATTGAACCGATCAGATGGTACTGAAGGTCTGTGCGATATTTACTTTGCAATTCTAAGTTGTTGGGTGCTGTTACAAGAGTAGACAGTGACCCCATCTTTGCTGTTGCAGGTAAATCCCTCGCGATTGTTGATCGCTTTATCTACATCTGCCGCCTCAGGTTGTAATGTTGTTGTTTTTGAGGTATCCACGACGACAATGGAACTGCGTGACATATTCGCTAATCTTTGCCATGTGAGTTGTCCCGAGGATGGTTGGTTGTCACCCAAATGCAGGGTTTACACCACGTTCGTTCTGTGATTCAGATATGTGGTAATTCATGCAGAAGGTGCATGTAGGCTCTCGGTACTCTACCGCTTTGTTTCCCTCAGTTATCTTGTATCAACTAAGTTGATTGTGTTGGAAATGCGACAGTCCGTCGTCAAGTACTTGTGAAATGTGCAGATTTGCAACCGATAGCCAAGTTGGTGAACCTGCGCAATCTCCACTAGTTGGCTAACGCACTCCGTATATCGGTGGGGTGTCTGCTATACCACACTGTTCGGTGTGGCTGTTGGTGGCTGGAGGAAACCACGGTCAGCCTGGAGGTTAAGTGGTTACGGGCTCTGAATGCGTTGATCACCTTACTGTGCAAAGTTTGTCAGTGCCGTTTGCTCGGTTTTGGACTTCGCGACCGTCCCGTCCGCTGATTAGAAACACTGATATGGCAACGTGTTGCAAGCAATGGCGAGCCTGTGTCCTAGAGCTGTTGACTTTCTTTTCGTTGATGTCCATCGTTCTTTTGCCTTTTTTTCGTGCATTCTTACTTGCAAGCCGGTCCCTTCGTGCACTGTCGTCTTGAACAACGTCAGTTCGATCTCTGCTGCTCATGAACATAATTTAACAATAAAAATGATTAGTGTTACTTAGATGGCTATCCATCAAACTGAGGCAGCGACCTATGAAAGGAGGTCGTTCCAATGATTGAGAACGTAATAAGAATGCGAGCACTGGATTGGTCGGTGATCCGGATGTGAGTATAATTTAACTTTGGTTTGTTTTGAGTAAGTTACTACCATGCGCCTTCTTCTTATCCGATTGCTTAGGCACGGTCGATTGAGCATACAATGGAAATGTTTCTGTCTTTCAAACCTGGAAGAAAGAATTTAGAGGAGTGACCTCAAACGAGGTGCGTTCTCATCATTCGACGTTTATCTGGCATATTATCCGAGACGACCAAAAATCTCGGTGTGATTCTAGAGCGCGATGTAATTTTGAGTGTGTTTACTGCAGACGAAACTAATCAGGTTCAGCCATAAGTTTCTTCTCGACTGCGCCCTCCGGCCATGCATATCCTTGATATGAGGTAGGTCATACTATTGAGTCAGGTTTTAAAATCACGCCCAAACGACTAAGGAGTTTCGGAGGTTTTTGTTTCAGTGACATTATTCAGCTGTTGTCAACTTCACGTCCTCTTTCGCCTCCCCCTTTATGTCGCGTTCCCTCTGTCTCCGGGTGGTGACGTTTCTAACTTTAAGACGGCTAGTGAGCATCAGCGTCCTTAATGTCTACAATCTGACAAATGAGTACAAATTTCTCTGGCTGGCGCCTTGAACCTGGGGCTTGGTATATGCTGCATATTTCAGGCGCGAACCTCCGGTTATATCACAACTATTCTTTCGTGTTCATATTTAGGTTACTGTCGCTCCAAGCGTTTCTCCTACGAGTTCCCTGGGTAAATTCAGGCTGCCTCGTGGTCACGCTAGAACATAGGTGACACTGAGTCTCAATGAAAGGTTTGCTTGATTGGGTCCATTGTGCGTTGGTTAGTCTGTTGGTGCGACCTGGCAAAGCGTTTTTGTCCAGTATGTCATAAGCTTTGACGGACAACTGTTTGGATGCCACCGGAAACACCTTCTTTGATGACCCCATCAACGTNAAAGCTTCTTATTTCAACATATTCGACATCTATGTAAGAACAGTCCTTCAGTTCTTTCTTTACGACTGTCTAACGAGGATACTTCATCTGATTCCCTAGTTGTGGCCGAGTTATTCAGGAGATACTACTCGGCAGTCTACAACGTCGCATCCCCAATCTGGCATCCTGTACTACCGCTGCAGAAGTTCAGGCAACCACTCGTAACCGCTGAGTTTTCTGTGCTAGATGTTGAAGACCTTTTACCCAAGGTTCATTCATACAGTGCAATGGGTCCTGACATGATCCATCCCAGAATACTCAAGGAAGCAGCTGTTAGTCTGGCTGAACCCCTTCATATGCTGTTCAAGCGAACACTCCAGACTAGCATGCTCCCTAGCGCATGGAAAAAGGCGTCGGTCACACACATATTTAAAGTAAGTGACCGGCACTCTCCGGCTTGCTATCGGCCAAACAGTCTTACTAGCATTCCGTGCAAAATAATGGAGCGCCTACTAAAGCGCGCCATCCTCAACCACTTCTTATCAAATAATCCTTTCTCTGCAACCCATCAGAGCTTCCTTCCTAATCGGCCATGCATAACAAACATGCTTATTTTCATGGATAGTCTGACAGAGGCCAAACACATGGCCTCATCACAGATGCTATCTTCTTTGATCTTGCCAAGGCTTTTGACCATGTCCCACACGGCCCCCTGAAGCACAACCTGGAAGCCTACGGTGTTCAATGAGAGGTTCTTCGCTGGATTGCAACTTTTCTTGATAATGGAACTTTTAAAGTCGAGACCTCATCAGATCTTTCGACTCCCTCTTTCATTTCTGCGGGAGTTCCCCAAGGGTCAGTGATAGGTCCTTTGTTATTCCTCATTTACATCATCGACCTTCCAAACAAGATTTCCAGCAACTTCCTTATATATGCAGACGATCTAAAAATCTGGAATGCCACTGATCCCAGTGCACTACAAATTGATCTTGATGCGATCAAGCGCTGGTCGGACGATTTGAGTCTCCCACTAAATGACAATAAATGTGCTCACATGTCACTCGGTTGAGATTCTGGCAATGCCTTCTTGATTGATCGTGCAACTACCGCAGTAGATATCTTGAGAATCGATCTGAAGAAAGATCTGGGCATCTGGTTGTCGTCTAACTTTTCCTTCACGTATCACCATGAGATGGCGGCAAAAAGGGATTTGCCGCTCTTATGATGAATAGGCGCACTGTCAACCGCATAGACAAGAAGGAATTTCAAACGCTTCACGGGCTTGATATAAGACCGCTCCTCGAGTATGCCAATGAGGTCATGTAAATTGGCCTGAAGAAAGACATATTAGCTGTTGAGAGCGTCCAGCTACCAAGGTGGTCGAGGGCCTGAGTAATGTTACTTACGAGTCTTGACTTGAAATTCTTGACCGGTACTCACTTGAATTTCAAAGACTCCGTGGCGATTTAATTCTCACACACCTCCAGAGTAGGTCTTGTAGAACAGTTCTTTACTCTAGCGAATAGTGACGGCCTGCAAGGACATAATAGGAAGCTTTTCAAGCTTCGCCCTCGGTCCTTCCTTAGTCAGCAGTTCTTTTATTACAGGATTATTAACTACTGGAACAACCTTCCTTCTGAGGTCGTCAGCAGCCCTTCTAGGGATCGCTTTAAAGCTTTGCTTGATTCTCAATTACCTAAAATTGCACTATGCGAGTAATATTGCATTGTTCTTGGTATTCACTGTAATCCCCAAGAGCGGTGCTACACCCTGTTTTCGATGATCCTCCTTCAGCTCAACAGATGCCCGCTGACACTGAGCAAGGAAAATCGACTGGATCCGGGAACCTTGGGCCGCTTCATAGTTTCACACTGGAAAACTCAGCCGTGCCCTGAGTGATCTTTGAATGTTCCAAAAGAAACACTCACCAAAAACTTCCTCGTGTCTAATTTCTGTGTATCATTTTGCAGGTGTAAAGCCTAATAAAAATAATACACTTTTTTGCCACTCGATAACGTGTGAGCAGATCTAAACCACGCATGTGAATTTTGTTTTATCGAACCACTTCGCATTAATGGTGACCGCGCCAAAGGACTAATTTCAGCCATCTTGCTTAACTCGTTACGTAGAAAATGAGCACTAAGGAGTCGAAAAGGCCAAGGGGTTGTTCGCGT
The DNA here is from genome assembly GCA_008508345.1 of Paragonimus westermani. Lineage (NCBI taxonomy): Eukaryota > Metazoa > Platyhelminthes > Trematoda > Plagiorchiida > Troglotrematidae > Paragonimus > Paragonimus westermani. The sequence continues at coordinate 18,246 of QNGE01002915.1, forward strand.
GCGAACGTTTACCGTTTGGCTAAACTAGCGTGCCAGCAGCGTTCAGGAGGCAACTGTGAGTCACCTAAGGCTTCTGTGGCAGAGAAGGAACAACTGATTCCTCTAGCTTTGCAATACTTTTAGGGTAAGCGATTTCTTCCACGTGGACTTAAAAATCTAGACGAACGTCCAATTGCAACCACTTCTTGGAAAGTGTCATGCGAGATTCCTTAACGGGAGCAAGGTCTACTGATTATGTTCTTCAGCCTTCCATTTCGACGACCACCCAAGCATTGATGACAAGGAGTACCTATATGGCGCAGGATATGTGACAATGTCATTCAACACTTTTGCCATCACCATTTTGGACGACGTCGTCGGTACGAATGAGAGGAAGAAGACATCCACGGAAGTTGTCCACGCGATTACTGCAGAGGCCCGCCTGTCTTTAAAAGCCGTCGGCATTATGCTCCGTCACTTGAGGGAAGTGTTGCCTCAGCTGCCGTTGGGTGCACGTACTCTCTTGGGAACACCACGGGAGTGTGCATGCACATTCATCGAGGGTGGAGAATACGTCCACTTTGGTATGACTGAATGCATAAGCCACGCCGTACGCGGGCGATGGACAGAAGACGTGAACGTTCTGCGAATTCAGCTGCATATTGATGGTCTGACCCTTTTCAACAGTTCACGTTTACAACCGTGGCCCATCTTTGGAAGGCTAAGATCTTCTTCCACACCAGTGTTCGTCGTGGGACTATTCTGCGGTCTCTCTAAACCTGTGAATGTCGCGGAATATTTGGATAGCGTGAGAGAAGACTTGTCGATTGTATTGAGGGATGGTTTGTTGCTGTCAACATATAACCGTCATGTGAGAGTCGTTTTGGATTGCGCAGTTGGTGATGCACCAGCCAGAGCATCTTTTCGTCAGGTGAAAAACCACACTGGTTACCATTGTTGCGGAAAGTGTACTGCACCAGGAGTGTACGTGAACCGGAAAGTGGTGTTCCCACCCAGCAACTACCGCTTACGAACAGACGACGACTTCAGGACCCGACGCGAAGAAGAACACCACGTTGGTCAGTCACCTTTTGAAAGGTTGAATGTGGACATGATAACACGTTTCCCACTTGATTACATGCACATGGTGTGCATGAGAATGATGTAGCGGTTGATGAACCTATGGAGAGCAGGTCCAACGGGAAAGAAAATCAGTCTAGAATTATTGCAGATTACTCAGTTGAACAGTAGGTTGATGAGACTGAGAGGAGCCCTGACTTGTGAATTCCCCAGGAAATGTCGATCAACTCTGGACTGTGACCATTGGAAGGCAAGGTGATTTAGGCAATTCCTATTGTACATCGGCCCAGTGGCGTTGAAAGGAGTAGTGGATGACAAAATTTACGAAAACTTCCTAAACTTTTCAGTTTCCATATACCTACTTTGCTGCCCAAAGTGGTTTCTGCACTATGTGGATTTCGTGGAATCGTTGTTGCGAAAAACATTGGTTCAGTTCGCGGCTATCTACGGTGGATCTGAGCTCATGTTCAACTACACGGGCCGCTGGACTCTTATTCGGCGTTTCCATCTGAGTCGTATATGAGAACTTCACGCGGTTTCCTACGATCTCCAAATATGCCCACCTCGCAGATATTCCGACGCACAACGGAAAGGATGCATGTACAGCTGCCAGATGACAGTACACTCGTGGATGATGCGAAGGCAACACTTATTCCTATATCAGCGAAAAAACGGGGTGGGTTTATTCACGAAAGTGTGATGTACTGTGACGTCAAGCCGAACAACGTGGTGTCAGTGGATGGACTACCCGCGGCAATCACAAGCTTTTCTAGAAGGCGCATTCGCATACAACGTTTTGCAACCTGTTGGGATATTTTTTGACAAGATGTTGCCTTTCAGCAGACTGTACATTTTTCTGTGTTCCCATATACACACATCCACCTGAACGTATCCATTGTAAAGGACTGCTTCTACCATTGAAGGACAGTTATGTATTTTACCCACTAATGCACACTTGGAAATTTGTCCGTAAGATAAATCCTAACTAACTTCATTCTGTTTTCTTGAGCAGCAACCCAATGCTTGCGCTAATGGACACTTTCATTTTCAGATGTATCAGGTTGTTGAGCTCGATGGAAGCGTGGGGATAGTGCACAGGTCGTGGATTACGCAGCCAAGGTTTGCGCTCTGGCCGGGATTGCCATCTTAGAAGCATCACAAGTTGCTCTTGGGTGGAATGACAGCACCCACTAATTCAAAGTTGTACAAAGTCACGATGCATCGCGCAACAGGTATGCGCTTTTAATTTTCTTAACATGTTCTAGACAACTTACAACTGCCTTACAGGTACAGTTATCAGACATACCATCGTCTGACGCCACGGATATAATGGATCACGGTGGCAAACGTAAGGGGTACAGTGAAATCGCCTGAGGCCATATTTACAGATAACCTGTCGTTCGTTCTGACTCCACGTATGAAGTGGAAGAGAAACGGAAACCTCCAGTGTACGGCGTCGATATCGACTATTCTCCACCATCACCACGATTGGAGAATATGTCCCATGCATCTCCATCTCGAACACGATGGACATTGGGGTCAGTGGAGAACCTGCCCTCTTTCTCCAGCCCTATTGCCTCCAGGAATGTCATTAGTAAATTTCAATCAGTCCGCATTCGGCTCCACCACCGTTAGTCCACCAGTAGCACACAATGGGGCAGTTTGCAAAAACGACACTGCCAAAGAAGTAAGAGAGCTAAAAGTTAAGTTCGTTCAATGCAAATAATCACCAGGTATAATTGAGAACTTAGTTATCCAAAACATCCGAATCCGCGAAGCGTTGCATACCCTACGGGTGGGAGTGAATGCACTGCGATTCCAACACACAGCTTCCGCACGTCATCCACCGCACACTTTCCCGTGCGATTCTCCATGCCGTCCATAGAAGACATGCAACCGCTGAATATGAAGCTGGAAGAAGCAGAAGTATATATCCAGCTGGTAGGTTCAACTTTTCCGATTCACAGCACGCAGGTGACCTTTCTCAGCAGTGTCGGCGGCACCTCCATGGGTAAATGCACTCGTAGTGTTGTGAGAACATTAGTGACGGATGAAAAGGCGAAAAACAAAAACTGGGGAGGAGTAAACAATCGAGTCTCCACTGCCTCCTCACGGTTGGCCGCAGCCATCGTTGGTATGTTCAATCATCAAAAGTCATCACTTGTTAAATGTAGAATCCATCATGAAGAGGGCTGACCTTGGCTTATTGTACGCGGACGTAAAGGGAACCATTCAAAGGTGAATTCAGAAGGCGAGATTGCGCGCAACGAAAGAAGCTGACTATCTCGTTACCGACATCTTTTCACTGTGATTCTAAATATGTACTCGTCAAATTTATACAGATATTGCTGTCAAAATTGCGCTTACTATAACACATGATTATCTATGTGCTTTCTACATTGTTTCTCGTGTACTGGAACATTGCGTCCTCGTTATTTTGCGAGATTAGATTTACGTTTAACGCTACTGAGCTCCGCAGGAAATAGATATTGAGCGGCATATGATGGGATCCCTTAATGGGGCTGCACGCATATTTTCTCCCACCGTTCACTGAGTGTTTCCAAAGTGTCTAGTCAGAACACTCAGGGAACGCTCAGGGAACGGTCGTGCTACCAGGCTGAATCGCTGAAATCAATGGAACCATTTCCATACATCATTGTACGATTATACAGCTCGGCTATTGTGTTGGTAGCTTACCGACAGCGAGTGTGGTGTTAGCAATATTGCCGTGGCGGCCGTACTGCAAAACGAAATGGAGGCTTTTAAGGGCCAACGGATTGATTTTGAATAGTCTTACAGTGTCAACGCCATTTTGGTTTTCGTCTGTGTAAGTCGTGCGTGCCTTACTGGGCTCTTGGCTCCTACGTGTTTGTTTGTTTCCTTCACAGGACTGTAACCCCTTTTTCTTGAGAACTCTGTTTCCCGGTGTCTTCGAACCGTTCCGAAGCTTGTCTACGAATTGTACTGATATCAGTGAAAACGTCTGGCTTGTGTTGCTGTACCACTGTGGTTTCAGCCCTTCCAGTGCTTGGGGCTTAGGTCAGTATGAATGCTAAGTAGGAGCTCGTTCGGTGTAATCATGCTGCTTTTAGGACACCGAAAAATACATCATTATTTCGGCTATTGAATTTTGAGCTCTTCGTTAAACCCGTAATTCTTCTCATTTGTTCTGCAACCCATAGAATACACCTGTTATGGTATTTGGAGTTCTGACGTTCACCGGATGTATTGCTTATCTAACCTACCTCTGGAAAACGCATCCAATCAACGCAGAGGCGCATAACCCGACTTCTACTTCTAATAAACGCTCTAATTGGGACTGATAGCTCCTTTCCACAATGCCGTTGTTCAACACAGTTCTGTTTACGCCACATATAGATCTGCCGACAAAAGATGCAGAATTCTCGGAGGTCGTAGCTTGTTACGATGATCGAAGTAAAGTAGCTGAAGTTGAGGCAGCGTTTGAAGAATTTGAGAGTGACCTTGCCGTTCAGGTAGGTTGCAAGTTTGCTGGTGTGTATTGATACAGCTTTTGCATTGGTACATCTGTTACTGAGACCAGGATATTGCGTTCACAGACATTTTTACTACTTTCGAATAAAAGTTCACTGGCGAACACCAGGAAAGTTTTCCCCCTGATGGACTGTCGCGGTCAACAATGATGATCTCCATACCCCCGCCACAGCGTAGTCCTGCTGTGTTGAAACCGGTCTGCCGTTGTTAGCTTCTATCGACTGGCGTCGCGCACATCATTAGATTGACGTGTTTGTTTCGGATAGCCTATATCTTCTGAAAACGTTTGGCGAGTAATATTAAATGCTCAACGTAATGTAGCATGATATAACGTGCAAACAACTCACAGATCGATTGTCACTGAGTCAACTCAACCTCGAATGCTCAAGTGTATACGTGCGATTGTTTATGACACTGAGCGGAAAAGCTGGTTTACCTGGAGCCTAGCCCACTTTCCTTCCGTAATAGCCCGGGTTGTAAGGACATAGCCTCTAAGCTTGTCTGTGTATTGGTTCGGTGATGCGGGTCGACTTTTTCCAATTCTCTGTCGAGACCGACCAATTCATTGGTGACAACTGCTTACGACTAGGATGAATATCACGTGTTCGGCGTAGTGGCTTCGTCATTAAATGGACCATTATAGTGTCACTCTAGTTTGTGTGCATTTTTGCAGTCTCCTTTGAAATCCATGGAAATCTCTGACGTATTTGATTGAGTCTACATGCATTCATCCATTCTGATTGGTTTTTGAATGCACTTTCCTGGTTGTCAACTCCGCGTAATGTATTTCATCTGTGGTGCATGTCGTTATCACAGTGGTTGGTCTTTCCTCGTTGGGCGAGGGTCAGCCGAATTTACTGTTAAGCCGATTTTTCGTTAGTGGCGGATCATATACTTCTGTGTGTCCAGTTTCCGAGGTATGCCGGGAAAGGTCATTGTTTACATACGTAGCCCACTTGATCCCCTTCCGTAACCTTGGTTATCCGAATAACGACCAAACGACAAGTCCTCTTCCACTGTGTATGCACTCATCTCCTCACCTATCTATTCTGTTTGATTTTTGTGTGGTTTTGTTCATTATGTGGCTTTTCTTTTGGTATACTTTACAATACACCAAATGTTCCCCAGAATGAACTAACTGTGCTTCTTGCTGGTTAGACATTGATTCGTGACTCCATTGATCTGGAGATCTACGCCAACTGAGGCACCGATCTTTGCCAAAGGTCAAAGGGAAATAGCCAATCGTAAAGCAGTTAAACTCGCAAGGTTGTACGGCATCATCAACTGTTTGGGAGTGCTTGAATAGTGAGATACGACAGCGTGAGAACACGGCGGCCTTGCCTTTATAGATGCAGTATTATCATATTCTACATAAAAAAGTTAAAAAGGGTGTTCTTCAGCACAGAGTACAGGCCAACCAAGGATTGACCGTAACCGTCGTCTTATGCAATACAGTTCTAAACCACAGGCTTAGGTTCGCAATGGCATTTCGGCAGCCGAATGCAGGAAGGATACCAGCCTCTTTCCTGTGCTGCCTCGGCTCAGTTACTTAATCTAGTGTAGACGACTGAGATTGCCTTATAATCAAGAAGCGAGTCGCTGGCTTTCGCAAAACAGTCAAGGAATAAGCTCGACCCATGTTATAGATATGGGCCTAACATCCGTTATACTCCGCCCACTCGCTGCAGCCCTGAAGGCAGATATTAGAAAGGAATAGACAGGGATTATTAATGGGTGGCATTGTGCCGATGAAGTGTCTAAATGGCCAAAATTTAAAAAGGCATTTGTACTACCGGCCGGCAATTGCTGTTCGTCTGATTTATGCCGATGTGTTTGACTCAGTGATCAGTGTACATTTTTGAGGTCACTTATGCCGACTCGCTGCAGTGCATGTTGCCGAGTATTATTTCATATTATTTATAGAACCAGTGTTATCGAGTTAGCTAGCACCGGAAAAGTGAGTAATACCGTAAATTCCGCATCGTCGTTTGTGATCTGTTCTCCCTCAACACTACCCTTTTATGAATCAGACAGATCTAAAGTGCCAGTTGCCATTAGAACGGTTTCCTGATAACGGTTTTTAATTAATCATGCGACAATAGTTCTACTTCCGTGAGCTTTTCGGTAACTGTTGCGCCTATTCTCTGTTTTTTTTGTTTCTTCTAGCTCTATCGACATATATCCCCTATTGGCAAGCGCACAATTCCTTTTCCGTCGGGGCTCGACGATTTCGGTTCGAACACGAGCAATAACCTCCATCAGTCGGCTGTCACACGTACCAATCTACCGTCTCCACTGTCTAACTTGAATGATAGTCTTAATCTGGACGCTGGAATGCATGATTTTGAAATGGCAAACACCACGCCGTTGAGTATGCGGACCTCAGGTAGTCGATTACCTCGTCGGATTGTTGGTTTGCGCACTCCAACCAATGCACTCGCAGTGAACCTTACACTGTCGTTTCCAGACGTCCACCAGAGTGGACATTCCGTTGTATCATCTCAAACAGCTGTAATCCCCGGAGAAACGGCTTTAAACCCTGTTGAGCTGACTGGTGGTTCTCCAGTAGAACCTCACCTGATTCCGGAAGTAGGCGAAACTGAAGGCAGTGATAATTTTCTGGCTGATGAAGAAGCAGAAGGCATTGCTGTCCCAAACAGTTAGAAACCGGTTCAGGCTTTTGAAATGTATTGTCTTTTCACCATTGAACTGTTTATGTTCACCATGTTCACATGCTTTGCTGAAAGGTATGTACTAACCTGATTTTAAATACACGGTGGTCAGCTACAGTTTCCTTGTCTTTTCAATATTTATTTATACGTTTTCGGTTATTAGTAGTGCAGGCACGATAGGTTGAAACAACTCAACCAGGATCAAAAATACCTTTCTTAATGTGACCGGATGTGCCAACTCTTGTCGCTTATCCGAAACACTGTGGTCCATTATGGTCGCTTTGGTGTATCAGCAACTATTGTAATTTGTTTTATTGTCCCACTTTTTGGAGGCGTATGCTCACACCCATAAAGTCATGCATTTTCATTTCCATGCTCAGGTTGCTCCCCTTCAGCATGACTACCTAGGACCATACGCTGACGCCTGGTGGCGATTTGGTCGTTTGTATGCTGCTGAGTAAATTATATGGTTGAGATAATAACACCAACATAGTCGTTCATGTCAATTAGGATAATAGATAGAGGTCTGGTGAATTGCCGTTCTCAGGGTGTGAGTTGAATTAGGAGACTATTCCTGGAGAGTGTCTCTAGTCCTGATGCACTTTCTCTTGTTCGCTACCTTGGGTTAACGACTCTGGTCCAGAACTCCAGTCGTCTATATTTTTTAGTTCTGCCAGTATCATCGCGCGTCCAACCATGGTTCCGCGCTTTTGTTATTCTTACGCTTTATTAGCTATCGCAGTATGAACGGGTTTGTTTGTTTATCGCGTGCAGCAATCCTTTTCAAGCTGGCCGTCTTTACTTCGGGAGACGCTTGTATCCCACTTAGAAACCTCGCACTGTTCAGACCCAATGACGAGCTAACCCAACTGAACTTAGACTGGAATAGGTAACCGTTGGACAAGTTGCATGACAGAAATCAATTCCTGTTCTTATTGTGTTCTGCTTATTTTGGGCTGTACTCGCGACCTAATTCACTCCCTTCACCATTCATCAACCACATGAATTCCTACCATAGACATGACTCATTGGACATTCGTCTGTTAATGACAAAGTAAATTACCCCCTAGGTTAGCGCAGTGAACAGGAACATTATTAATGTGCACAGAAAAAGTGATGCGGTCCTGATTGTCGATGCTTCTGCGTTAGCGGAATTTGGTCAAGTGCTACATTGGGACACAGTCAGCGGACCAATCTTTATTCTTAACATTAGTTTGATTGAGTGTTGCGCACATATGGTCATTGTCTACTTCCGGTGATTGCTGAACATGGACTAAGCGATTGGTTCGATTTGATCTTGACATCAGTATTCCGTAGGCTGCGGTCGTTTCATACCCACCACTTGATGCCGCTTTGTAACCACCAATAATCGCTGCTATGGACAACACACAAGAGATCTACTGTCCATAGCACTAACGTCTTACAGGTTATGCGAATGTGGGAACTACGACATAAACGGAGTCAAGATGACTCAACAAGACGAAGGCAACTGGGATGTTAGCCGAACCCACCGTTTTCGTTTTTTCTGATCAGTCCCAGAACAGTTGAAATGCGGCTTACGACTGACGATAAATTAATCACCCAGTGGGACAAGTGGACTTGTCTGGTCAGGCCTACCTCATTATTTCACTGAAATGAAGACCGCTTTAAGGAATAATGGCAAGCTAGATAGCCCCCTCCGTGCTACTTGCCCTGGTGGCCATTGTGGCAGTGAACTTGTCGGCGAGGCAAATGGCACAAGTCCGTACTAAGTCCAGATGATAAGGGTGACGGAGAGCCACTTTGATGACCCCTTTGACTTGTACCACATTATTGCTGCAAGTTTGCAGTATTTTGCTCTGGTTAGTAGGTTTGGAGCAACAGCCGAGACTCAATTTGATATTCGGGCACATACACGCAGTGGGGCAATGAACCCCATGCCGGCACTTATAAAAGAATTTACTGACACGTTGGTAAGAACCTTTACTACGTTGTTTCGACTATTATGAAGGGATCCTCAAAAATCCTTGTGTGCAAAGAGGACTCAGAAGCTCTTGGAAAATAATGGAAGGATCAGCCTGACCCATCGTACTTCGTCCATTCACTCCAGCCCAGGAGGCAGACGTTAGAAGAGAATGGACAGGAATTATTACTGGATGGTAGTGTGCTTATGAAGTGTCTAAGTGACCGAATTGTTATACAGCATCATTTCTACCACCAATCAGCAACTGCTGTTCGTCTGGATTATGCTGATGCGCTCGACTCAGTGGTCAGTACACATTTGAAGGTCGCTTGTGCGCAGGGGTGTGCCGCACAAGTGCTGTGGACGTACGCTTTTCGTCCTATTCTTGTGCTTCGGTTCACGTTCAGATGTACGGTGGACGTTTCAACAGTTTTGGCACCAGGAGTGACGTACGTCAAGGTTGCTCACTTCCGTCTTCTGCGAAATAAAGAAGAGCCGTCTACATTGCCCATATAATGCTGGCATGGACATCACATCTGGTGGAAGGTTGATTGTTCTTGAGTATACCAACGCTGTAGGTGTTGTTCGACAATTTTCAAGCAGCACAACGTGACTTGCTATCTCATGCCCTGCCGATTACTCTGAAGTCTAAGGGTCACGCATATAAAGTTTTACATGACGGCTATGAAATATGGCTTCTCAGGGTCAAAGACGTAAACACTTGGATTATTTGGCCATCGATATTTGCATTCGATCACTGGCATTAGGTGGGGTCCCGCAAGGAAACCCTGTCTCCCGTTTTCTTCCAACTCGAGTTTTGGAGTCAGTGAATGGGGGTGGGATTTTTTAAGTCATCCCCATTCTGTGGCACGGACAGCTGGGACGTATCAGAAGTCATTGTTGCCCTGGAGGACCAGTCCGATCATTTTCATCGTTTCCCACCCCTATTGCTGTGTGTTCTTCCTTCAAGCCAAGAAAACTGGTTAATATTGACACCTACATCCACACTCTAACAAACCGTTAAGCAGGCTACTGTGCCCAGTACCCTCGCGTCCGGAACTGATATTTTCCGTGTCTACGAAAGTCACCTTTACGGTCCTATCACTGTCCCTCACTTGGATTTAATCTTAGATAGTGCTGTTTCAGCGGTTCGTCCTCAATATCTCTGGTGACGGTAAGGCCGAAGCTGGCAGTCAGGCTGGAATGGAGGTTGCACTGAGCCCTGAGGCAGGACAAAAGGTGCTCCAATCGATCCCAGAGAATTGTCGCCTGTGTGTTCCACTAGATTGAGCACTTCAACCGGAGTTGGTCGATACAGGCCGGAAAGGCGTTTGTTTTATATACCTGCACGTACTCCAATACAGCAGTTTGTATGCTGTTAAGACCACCTTCCACGATGTCTTTTTTATCTTCTGAGTTAAACTGGACATTCGGACGTTGTGGTTGCTGACCGTCTAAACTCATAACTCCCTCTTCTTACCCTAGATGAGAGGGGGTTGGATGGCAATGAAACTGGTGGTCGGCTGCTGTATGTATTCAAATCTCACGAACTCTACATCAAGCGGCGTATTTCACCACAAACCACAGCAATGCCCTGCATGGGGACATCCCTGTGCACTCACTCGTGGACACAGATTGACCATACCACTGTCAACCGTCGGCGGATTCATTCCATTGAAGATGGTTGTTCATCTTGAAATGGCCACCCTGGCTCAAATTATGCCGTTGGTCCTGTCCATCTTGTCTTACAACCTATCAGGGATCATCCGACCACAAACAAGGCACTCGGTTGGAGCTTGAGCGACGACTGTACACAAAACGCCCACTAAACAGCACTAACAATTAAACTACTTGGGTCAAAACATTGAAGTCACCTAAACGAGCGCTATACGAAAATTTTGCGAAGTCTATTCTAAATAGGCACGGCATACAGGACGGAACTGTATTTCTGCCTATCCAATAGAACTCATAAACAAAAGTCGACTGATCCCCTTATTCCGAGTAGGACAAAGACCCCCGTGAACTGAAACGCACCTATGCAAGGGCCGTCAGGCTTGCTTCTCCGAACGAACCGAAGTGTTGAAGAAGGCATTTTTTTCAAGAAATGGTTGGGTGCTGGTTCTCATGATTCTTGTTCTTGTTAGCCACTGACAAGTTGGTAACGCGACCATATATGGAAAGTGACTACTTTGTAGCTTGTCGCGGTGGTTTGATTGGTGGACTGGGCACGGTTCAAATGGTGTGAACCAGTTCATGTATCTGTGATTGTGTGGTTAGTTATGACAAACCAACTGATGCTTTGTTGGAAGTGGCTGCGATGCTTAAATATGGAAACGTGATGAAGCCTCAGGTCCGGACCCTCTTTCCCGAGTACTTTTCAAGGGTAACAGTAGAAGGAGATAGTTCGAACTTACCGTACTGCTTCCTTCTGTAGGGGTGACTGAAGAGATGCATCATGGCTGGTGCTTATCAACTCATTCCCATGTTGAATACAGATGACAGGACATCCTGCGACAAACACAGAGATGTTAGCTTTGTCTGTGTCGCATCCAGGCTACTGACCGATCCATTAATGCGACGGATTTGTAACACAGAAATAACCATATACTAGAAGAATTACCTGATTTCTAGCCTGGCCGCTGGTGTATCGATCATACTTTCATCTTGCGACAGACGCTGGAGCAGAAGCACCCATCTTCTCAGTTAACAGCCGTTATATATTTAGGCATAAGGCTTGCTTTGGACTCGGTTACCTTACACTCTCTCTGCGGCTTTCTCAATCGCACGGGGGTTTCAGTGCAGTACGCCAACTTGTTGAAGTCCTCACTTGCCTGTCATGACCGCAGAGCGTGCATTTATGGGCAGCTATCTCGAATATTTTCATTTCGACTGGGGTTCAGCAGGTGTGTCTGATCTTTCCATCCTTTCCAAACTTCGCACTCAAAGGTTCTGAGACTCCCAGAGTGGCGATTCTCCCTGGTAGTAAGCTGACTGGTGTTGAGTGTACGGTCGACGTTGCCTCACTTGGTTCGTCTGCAGAGAACGTACAAATCCTGCTGAATCGGTTGAATTATATAGCTGGCCTGTGCTTTATGCACTGTGCAATCTCAAGATGTAACGTGTTGCTACTAGAGTTACCGGATACTGACCCTGTCCCTATTGTTACTGGTTGGCCGCTGGAGACTGTCACTCGCTCCACTAACCTTGTTAACGTCATCTTGTCAGCCTTCAGCATAGCTGACGAAGTGTCCACGAGGGTAGCAAAGGCGTGTGGTGAATTTCTCAAATTCCGTCACTTGTGGCGTCACAGAGGAGTCTGTCTGCTAAAGACAGGGTTAATAATACATTTGTACTGTCTGTTTTGACCTACACATCGAGCCCGGCCCATTTCTGCGAACGATGCGTTCGCGGTGTCCGATGACCGTTGTCTCTAACACCGGTAAATGGGTTAACTGTGTGGACGGAGTAACGGTCCAGTGGCGCACGTATGGCAATTGTGCAAATCCGCGAATGATAACCGAGATTGTAAAAACGCATAATCTGCTTGTTTGGTCATGTACTCAATACGCCGAGAGTATTTTTCAATGTAGCTGTTGATTTCTGGAGAAAACTGTAAGGCAGCTAGTCGATAACGTCGTCACGGACTGTGAGAGCTTTGACCATCCCACCGAGCAAGGTTGACATGTCTTCTACTTGGTTGAGCAGTTCGCGATCATCCATACCACCGGTTGGGAAAACTTCCTGACGTAACGGTATATCGTAGTCACTGGCGGATCTGTATCTGAATACACATCGGCTCTCCCTTTCAATGAAGCCCGATTATTTTTTGGTCTTTCCGTTCTTCGCTGTGCATTTACGCAATTCTATGGACTATCGATAGCCCGAGCTATTGTACCCACAAGCATGCCTCAAGGCTGAAAATTGTTGATATATCGATTAACTGATTGGGGCACCAACGAGTAATCAAGGAAGAGGTTAAGATGGGATATATGATAGTGAGTACCGAGCGAGTTCCCGTATTCACTCTTTAGGTTTGCACAATCTTAGATAGTTAAGCTATGTATTAATGGCACCAGCTGATGGTCCGCCACACCGAACACGTGATGCAGATGCTACGGTCGGCTGCCTCAAAGTACAAGCTGGATCGGTGACAAAGTGGCGTAGGGAAAGGAAGTCGTTTTTCAAGGAGTTGGCCGCCATAGATCGGGTTCGTCTCCTGGACAGGGTCCCTCATAGAATCGGTATCTGGATACGTTAAGTGAGACGGTAACTAATCCGGCGCAATGGTGCAAATGTTGTTTAGCCGAGTTGCCCGTCAATTAAGTGTACTTAGTGGCGGGGGCGATAGACGCCACATGTACGATGTATTACTGCCGACGTGTTGCCTTCACTTGCGGCTAGATCGTTTGTTTGGAATGTGTAGGTACATTGAAGTTGAGTAGTTCGGGCGTAGAAATAGACGTTACTAGTATTCTTATCCCGTTTACTCATTTTCTTGGCGATGCCTTTGGTGGTAATGACGGTGATCGTGCCACCGTCTAATCGATCAAACTTCCCGTTCAACCGCATTGAACACTAAGCGATGCGGTAGGTGTCCCACTGGTATACGGGATATATATTGCATAAACGGCGTAAACTTTACGTATTATCACTTCTTCCGTTAGTGGTTACCTTGGGTGTGTTTCAAGTACACGGCTGTTTAGGGCTAGAACGGTATACAGTGTACAGTGACAGTGAGGACTGTACTACTTTACGGCATGTAAACTTGGCCACTCAAGGTAGAAACACGAGCCGTCTGTTGGGAAAAGCACTTTTCCCCAAAAGCTCGCCATATTTCCCAAGGGAAATAGATGCTTCTATTTTGATAGCTCGAATGCCCGCCATCATTCTGGAAGATTCGAGTTCGCGCGCTTGCTTCTGATTGGCCCGTTCAGTGTCCTAGGACCAAGGCCACCGAAAACCTATAGATACAGTCGTTTTGGGCCACTGTTTTGCTGTCGGGCTGAGCAGCAAATAATGTTTTTTTGAAGGCCGTTTTTTTCCTTTCGTGTTGGGGGGTTCTAAGTTGCGAGAGTTGGGTCCGAGTACTTGCGTTCCGATTATTCGTATCGTTTGCGATATCGTTGCGTTTCATTCGTGGTCGAGGTGCTGTTCGCGGTCTTCCTGTCCGTTCTTGCCTTCCTCTCTCAGGGGGTCGTAACACCGTCTTCAGGTATTTGACCACCGATGTCTGCGTTCGGTCGCTCGTATCGGGTGACACCAGCGAGTAGGCAGCAAAAAGGTTTCGAAGCGAGTATTTGGTAGTGGTTGTCAATGGAGTTCTCTTTTTCAATCCTTACATTTTCACAGACTTAGGCGGTTAGGTCATGCCAGCTAATCGTCTGCCACGTAGAGCACTTTCTGCTGACGCTGTGGCCGACTGGTTTAAGGTTCGAGGTGGATAGATGATGACCTGGTGTAGAGAAGTAAGATCTTTCACGAAAGGTTTGGCCACCGTGGGTCGGGTTCGTTTCCCGGGCTAGGGTCCTGGCGACTCACAGAGTCGGTGGCTGTCGGCGTTAGGTGAGATGGCGGCTAATCGGGCTCGATGGCGCGAATGTTGTCGTTGTTTGCCCGAGTTGTCTGTGAATTGAGTGCGTTTAAGGACGGGGGTTAGTTAAAGCCGTAAAGAAAGTGTCTTATTGGTGGCACCTTACTTTCACCTACAGCTCGGTTGTTTGTTTGCAAGGTGTAGGCATCTTGACTCTGAATGTTTGAATGTAGACGTGACTACTTCCGGTGGTTAGGTCCCTTCGTCTCCCTTTTTTCTCTTTCTTTGCAGGGTTTTCTTTTCTGTTCGTGGTTTTGTGGCGGTTAAGCACTAGTGCGTATCGCTGATGGTGACGCGCCGCTTTACTATCACGACGCTTTCACGAGCTATCCATTCCCTATTGTTCGACTGCCGAATACAGTAATAGTTGGTCATCGATAGCTGATGTATCTTTCACTCCAGTGGGGCAGATCTGTGGTGCAGAACGTGCAAACGCATTCGAAGTCTCGCCAACGCTGTTGCAAGTCGATAAGATTATTTCATTCGTTCTTTCGTAACCGCCCTGAGCCTGGCCAGGATTGCCTTCCTTCTCACTAGCGACGTGGATTAGCCTGGAAGCGCCATCGGTTGCGGTCCATTGTCATTTGGAACAGCGAGTACACTACCCAGGAATCACACTCCTCGCCTTCAATCTCAACGATAAGGTTTGTCTCAACCTACTCTTGCAACACTTACATATCAATGCTTGCAGCTCAGCGACAATACTCAGACAGTTCATAATGGGCTGCGTGTTCTCTTCGAATGTAGCAGTGTGGTCTGCATAATAAGTATCAGTCACACTACAATGTGTCGAGAACCCTTCCTCGAGAGACTCGCGACCTCCAGGTGTTTCTACGAAATTGTGATCTGTTGCTTCGTTGAGAACAAGTGAGGAGGTCGTACATCCTTGTTGCACGCCATCCAAGGTAGAAAATGCTTGGAATGCCTGCCCGTAAGTGCGTGCTGTGCACTCAGAGCGGACATACAATGATTTCAATTAATCAACGTGGTTCACTGGCGCCACTGTTCAATGGAGGCGACCACACAGGATATGTAAAACAACTGGATTAGGAGACGCTTTTGATGAAAATTACCATGACTATGTGATTGTCGTGTCGTGTTATAACATCCTTTCTGAAACTGATGGTGGCTGTTTAAATGCCTCAATCACGAGACGTTTGTTTAGCACTTCGCACGGACTGCGATCAGTTCAGACAACAGACAATCACCACAGCATCTCCGGACGGAGCTGGAGAAGAAGCAGCGAAATCTAGAGTCCTTTTACTTTCAAAACCTCCTCCGGTTTCTGAAGGTAGATTGTCTGTACTATCACGACTAAACACATCATCTTCATCCTGCACGTCTGACTGAACTGGCTCAGTCTTGTTGAATTGTTCCTCCAAACACTAAATCACCACGGTAGTCTGTGACTTTGTGAGTTATCTTTTCCACCTATGGTCGCGTTATCCCTTTGTCGACGGCCAGTTCAACCACGTTTCAGACGAAACAGCATCCGGCTGTTTGTTGATGAACGTGTTTTCTTGTTATTTCTGTCAATTGAGTTAATCTTCATTGCTCATGCGTACACTTTTCGTTAGTTTACGATGGTGGAAACCGAGTGAACTCGTCGACGTTTGTTCATACACTCTGGAATCGATAGGAATTGGTGTTCACTGTATTTCCAGTGTTGATTTGGAACAGACGTCTTAGCGTAGCTGTTGAGGTTCTCTTCTGGTGTTCGTTTAGTTCTCGCCACTCTTGCTTGCCTGTTAGCACTGCTTGACTCATTTGGCCGTAAGAGAATTGCCTAGTCGGCTGGCGCAGTGGATAGGACGTTAACTCCTGATTCCATTTGCCATTTGCTGAAGATATGTTCAACGCTAGTTCAGGCTTCTGAAACATTTTACGAGTTTTCCCCTGTCTTATTCAAATTTCAGGATTGTCTGTCAAACACAGGTCATGTGAACGCTTCTTATTCAGAGATGTCTTTCTAGCCACCTTATACCGAAGTCAGCTGTTTTACAACTGTAAAATTATTTTGGGTTCATAGGCATGCTACCACTTTCCCGGAGCTGAGCACTCTTGCAGGCAACTGCTTTTATCGTGACCGCTCTTCAACGCTTGTATGGTATAGTTGTACACAAAGTATCCAAAGCCCTAATCAGTATAATACGTTCGATCGACGCGGTGCGCATGTACTATTTCATTCTCCATCTCATATTTAACGACTTTCCTAGGCTGAAAGTTAATCTTTCTTTCCTACTGCCCTGTCCGGTTCAGATTGCAGTAATACATAATGCCTCGCACAACTTTGGCAATGAAAAGAATCAGCTTCAAACTTATATGGCAAACCGCCTACTTCTAACATTTCTGTCATCTGTAACTTAACTCCCATGTAATTCCTGACAATGTACTGTATTGTTTGTGCTGTTTGTTGATAATTTTACATACGCACTTGCCAACTGTCTTATGTCCATGACCGTGTCATCGTTTACTGGCTACCTTCTCATTAAGTTTTTCGTAACTCATAACGCTCCTTTTCAAAATAAACTTGTCGAAAAACCGAATGGAACGTGAGTGATGGGACCAGTTGTGGGTGGTATTCAGTTCATATCGATTCTCTACTTAGCCTTTATCTCCAGTATTACTATACTTGTTCGTCTTCGGTTAGGTCCGCCCTCTCGATCCCCCTATTAACAAGCGACGTGTGGCCCGTGCTTTCGGCATCGTTTCAACTCTCTCTGCTGCGGGACTTTTGGGCTATCGCTTGTTTGTTTCCACCCCTCAGTATGCTGGGCCGGAGTCAGATATGCGAGGCAAAACGGTGTTGGTCACCGAGTCAACAGGTATGTAGTGGAAGGCTGGTCGTATTTCCTTGATAAGACATTGAGTACCGTTTCGCGATCCAGCACCATCTCGTTTTCACGTATTCATTGTCTAAGCTTGATGACATATTGTTTTGAACTGTGTGACTTGGAAGTGCATTTCTTCTCGTTTGGTTGATATTTTGCTATCATTCGTTTAATTCTACCTGTTTTGAAGAAGTTTGTTGTTGGTGTTTGATATCGCGGATTGTCTCAGCATTGCGTGTAAAGAACCTCCTAAGGATTATTGTGAGCATCTTGGGAAGATACCTTTTCCGAATAGGGAGTTTTCCAAGTGCGTCACTTTCATGTTATGTTAAGATGTGTGGTACCGTTGATATTCAACGGGCTTTTCCATATTTTTCCTTCTCCTTGGTGACATTGTAGTTTTTGACGGCTTATCTATGGACAGAAACGTTTTACTGAGTTTGAACTGAACCCCGTGGTTTACACTACTTCATATCAGTTTCATTAAATTACGCAGACTGCATCATTTCATATGGGTTGTGCGGTTTTATGATCGAGAAAGTACATAGTGATGTCAAATCCGAGGCTGATCGATTTACCTGTTTCCAAGTAAATACAGATATGGAAATAGAGCGTTTCAAGGTTTGTTCTATCTGGATCCTCTGTAATACACATACTTTGAAGTGATCATGACTCCGATGGGATTTGAGCGCGCGCCAAGAACCGCGCGACCCCGAGTTATAAGGTTTCACATATAAACTCAGTTACGTACATTAACACCAGATTACCGATGAAACATCAAGTCACTATAAGTATTACTCTTGAGCGTTCTTAGCTGTAGATCGGACGATGCAAGCATGTCTGGGTTGAAGTCACTGGAGTGATGGTCAGACGATTGACTCACAAACCTGAGTGCTTGGTTTTAGCTTCCGATATGGGTAACTGTATGCATGTTCGATGAACACTTTCAGACCCGAGCCCAACGCTTTTTGCTCTCAAAGTGGACGGACTGGAGTGGTCAACGTGATTTCTAAAGCTGCGATAAAATACGAATGTTGTTCAACTTGTAGCACGCAGGATTGTCTGAATTTTCTAAGTCTATTCCGGGCGAGTCCAGCATCTTTAAGGCATGGAATTTTGTTCACCCAGTGGTGGTTACTTTCTTTACCGGGTATTTAAACGGCAGCCGGCAGTTATACGATCAACTCCGTAGAGCCCTTATACATAGACCATTTTGATTGAAAGGAACTTCTTCCGCATACGACATGAGGTCTGCTTCCCACTCGATCTCACCGTCGACCTGGTTTCGGTAAAACGTGTGAAAAAGAGGGTTCATCCTTCACAAACCAGTCGGACTGGATTGATAAATTGACTGAGCCTTTCAAAGAACGGTTCAACTTGACGTAATTGGCTGATGGCAAGTTGAGAGGAAAGAAGATGAAAGGAGGATGTTTGAAGCTGCTGAACGTAGTGACAAAAGTTCGGCTTTGTTTGACTCTCAAGTTGCTTTAACACTGTTATCACTGCACCGAGCATATCCGTCGCATGTGTACTTTTTATGTTGGATTGTTTTAAATGGTGTTAAGATGTCAACTATCGGCATAATGCGTACTGAATGAGGGTGATGTTGTATTCAGGGGACTAACAGGGTTGCGACCTAAAGGAGCGATCGGCTGAAAAGTTTTTGGGAACCATTGGCTATCATGATGTGACCCGACCGATCGGTCATCGTGTTTCAGGCGGTCATCTGTCTGAACCTAACTTGCTTCTGAAGATTGAACTGTTGGTGCTTCACAAAACCATAATGCCAGACTTTCCTATCCTTTCTTGTAGCCGTGCTATTGTTCACAGATGTACACGAGAGCTGGCAACATTCTTGGGTAGTTTGAAAGGTTGTAGAGTTTTCGTACGTTTTGCAGAACTTACCTATTTTTAAGTAGGGAACCTGCCCAAATTAGAGAGAGTTTCTAGCCTGATATTCACGTTCAAGTTTGCGTGGTGTTCAGTTTGAATGACATCCAATTTACTTACAGACATGATACTACATCGCCTCACTAGACAAACAGATCAGCAGATTCCCGGAGAGGCGGTAACCTTCTGACCGGTGTTGGTTGCAGCAATCACGTTCTTACTTTGCGTTAACTTTTGCACTGTTGACATTCTTATAGATCGCCAGCAGTTCCTAAACGTCGGTTTCAGCTCAATTTATCACAGCTGTCTGTAAAGTGGTCCTGCCCGTTGACAAGACCGAAAGGTCCATGTGAATCTGAAATCGGGGTTATAGTTTGCACTTTTAGCTTACTATGATTTAGAATTCCGCTGCTATGTGCAATCGTTCACAGTAGGGCCGAATACTGACTATATATAAGATCACAGAAAAGTACAAACAAACGTGCAACGAAAGCAATGAGCGTTTGTAATTCAGCCAAGAATCTGGCAAATATATGCCAGCCATTAGCTACTACACCACTGTATATAAAATCGTCTCCAATCAACTATGTGGATGGTAGCTCAGTTTCAAACATCGTAGACGATATTTCTTAAGCTGGCTCAGTAGGACGGTAAGAGCTCATTTTTCATGTTGCCGCTTGATCACCTTGCAGTTTCTTCTAAGTGTTTGTAGATGCGTTGAATAATCTACTGTGGGACAAACGCTCCCTCGGTTTTTAAGGTATGCGGCTCAAACAAACGCTGTGCACTTCGTACCCCAATTATGGGTCGTGAAGTTGGTCGTCACCCAAATACACCAACCAGCAGTTGCTGCTGACACCATCATCATGATCCTGGTCATGTACAGCAAGATATTGGTGATACTCGCTGATGTTTACCTTCCGTACAACGAGGAAAACAGCAGACCGTAGCCAAGAAAATGAGTAAACGGGATAAGAATACTGGTAACGTCTATTTCTACGCCCGAACTACTCAACTTCGATGTACCTACACACTCCAAACAAACGATCTAGCCGTAAGTGAAGGCAACACGTCGGCAGTAATACATCGTACATGTGGCGTCTATCGCCCCCGCCACTAAGTACACTTAATTGACGGGCAACTCGGCTAAACAACATTTGCACCATTGCGCCGGATTAGTTACCGTCTCACTTAACGTATCCAGATACCGATTATATGAGGGACCCTGTTCAGGAAATGAACCCGATCTATAGTGGTCCCGTATATGTTACTCCAAGAGAACCCACCTTCTTGCCTCGTAAGTCATACGCTTCAGGTACGGTCCTTCCAAGAAAACCCTATTTCCTGTTGTCTCATATATCAGACTTTCTACTCTCAGACTGGTGCTGGATTCTTAAGCTAACTTCTTTCAGCGGCAAAAGTGATTGCGAAATGTCAAAAGTTATCTTCGTCCTGACAGACCACTTAGCTTATTTTCACCTGTCTTCCTTTCTTCTTCAGTTCACAACTGGTAAAAATTTGCGTTTTTAATGTACATAATCTGAAAAACAGGTCAGCAAGCTACTATGACGAGCAATCTTTCGAGTCTGTGACTAGATGTTCATTGTGTTCCCGAAACGCCCCTTTACGCTTCTATCGTTGTCGTCCACTTGAATTCACCCTTCTATAATGCCACGGATCAGCGGTTTTTCGGGGTCTGTTGTTGGCAAACAACATCCGAGCCTTAACTGTGCGACTCGTGATCTTATCAAATATTTCAGCAACGCTGATGTGGCTCGCACTGTACATGACCGTTTTAACTCTCTCCAGCGGCTAACCACCAAGAGTTAGAGCAGGCGCAGCCCTGCCAATCTTGCAATAGTGCCTAGCATCTGGTAGGTGCAAACACTATGCTCGTAACGACCTGAAGCTTCTACTTTGTTTGCGATGTGGGATTCATGTTTACCCCCACAAATTAGAGGAGTGTCTTCTGCATACTGTATATCTCGAAGTCCAATGTCTGGAAGCGGTTCCACACCGCCATAGTCGCGGTCTATTGGAGCGCACTCTAAATTATCCTGTGCTGCGTAATTGAACTGGAAAGGGAATTGAGATTCTGAAGATCGACGATAGGCTGCCACAAGTCGTAATCTTTCCCGACTACTGACAGTAAAGTGCTTTTATGATGCTCACATGCTTCTCAGGCACACCTTTTATTGATAAACATTTTCAAAGTGCAATTCTGTTAACTGACTCAAAGGCCTTTCTGATGTCGAAAAGAACAGCTGTTATCCTTCTACATAAATGACGGAGTTCAATCACCATCATCATAAACAGCAATACATCAGTGGTTAACACTAATGCTTAACTGCCACACAACCATGAAGAAAAAGCAAACGCTATATAGAAAGAGAGAAGGAAAATGAAGGGGACGGGAAGGGACCTAACTACTGAAAATGACTACGTCTATATTCAAACATTCAGCATCAATGTGCCTACACCCTGCAAACAACACAACCGAGCTGCAAGTGAGACAGCTTCCTTACGGCTTTCACTACCCTGCGTCATTAAATGCACTCACTTCACAGACAACTCGGCCAAGGAACGACAAAATTCACGCCACTGAGCTCGATCAGCCGCCATCTCACCTAGAGTCTCCAACCACCGACTCTGTGAGTCGCGAGGACCCCAGCCCGTGAGACGTACACGACCCACGGCGGCCAACCCCTTCGTGGACGACTTCATTTCCCTACGCCAGGTCATTATCTGACCACCTCGCACCTTACACCGGTCGGTCACAATGTCAGCGAACAGTGCTCGGTGTGGAAGACGACTAGCTGGCATCCTTAATACATGACATAACCATCTAAGCCTGTGTAAACGTAGAGACTGGACAAAAGAACTTGTTTGACAATCACTACCAAACACCCGCTTCCTAACCTCCTCGTTACTTACGCGCTGGTGTCACCCGATATGAGCGATTGAACGCAGACATCGTTGGTCAAATATTTGAAGACGGTTCACGTCTTCTACCCTGAGCGGCCAGGTCTCGCTGCCGTAAAATAATACGGCCCTCATCGTTGTCTTATATACACGACCTTCAAGCTTCAGAGAAATACCCCTCTGTAGCCAGAGATGCCTCAAGCGTCTAGCGGAGTATAAGGATTTGAGCGCAACCGCGGCCAGGGTGAAACCCAGTTGACATCCCACGGATGTACTGTTCGGACGTTTAGCCAGTGATCACAAGCAGACTCGACGCAATGAAAATCCCGTTAGTCTATGTGCTTTGCACATGGAGTTCGTGAGCTCTTTTTGAAAATAGGGACGTTATTAGCCAAGCCCCATTCATTTGGAACAACTTCACCGATCCAGGGTTTCTGATGCATGTTCATCAGCCGTTTAATTAGGGCTGGATCTCCGTCTACAAAAACGGCAGGAGGTAGTTCGTCTGGACCGAATGCCTTGTGACGTTTTAGTAACCCTGACCTCAAATGAGACCCCTTTTTTCAAGGCCAGAGAAACACCAACAGACCAGTTGGCACATGTACAGTCTGAAGGTCTAGTCAACGACGCGGATGCCCACTTGAACTGCTGTTGAAAATGCTCAGCCCAACGTCTTAAGCTTCACTGCAGATTGTGAATTGACCAGCCCTTTGCTTCGCAGATCACGCGGCCCACATCCGGCTTCCTGCCACTCGTTGCTTCGATGCGATGAAAGTGCGTTCCAGAATTCCCAGTGTCAGTGGCCTGTTACAACTCGATGGCCCGTTGCTTTCGGAGTTTCGAGCGAGTGGCTTTGTGAGTTGAACGGCACTCGCTACTGAGTGGAATACTCCTGCGAACGTCAGATACTTTTATTGGTCATATCAAGACCCAACATTTGGCAGCTGAACGAGCCGTACTACCATCACTTTTTCATTGCATTCGGTGTATTTACTCAGTGTACTTCAGTGTCGTGCGATGAGTCTGGTCCTAGACTAGAATCAGGTACACTCTGGTAAACGTAAAGCACCTGTTGCCCTGCTGGTTTAGATATGTCAGTCTGTGGTTGACGACGAAGTGGCTTCCAACCAAAGCCCACGTGGAAATTGACACACACCAGTTCACGACGGAGATCCACACAGGTGCTCCAGATTGACTCAGTCTTAGAAACATCGGCGCCACCGGTAGCTGATTACTACGTGATCAATCTGTGCTAGCGTTTGACTAGACGATGGGGTTCGCCGGGTGACACACCAATGTCTAGAATGACAAAAATTATTACTTGCCAAAAACAGGTTGTTGTCAGCAAAGAGCTACAATAAATGTTCGTCATTGTCTGTTCAACGAGTACCGTAGGAGTGTCACCTAAGTCACCTTTGTTAATACTTATCTTCTGTACCTGGACGTTTGAATAATTAGCCAGTACTACAATGCCTGTGCGGCGCGCGGTGTACAGAAGGTGGTGGGGCCTGCATCTGAACCACAATCTGTGGGAAAGTACGCCGCAACAACAAACATACAGCGCTTGTGATGGCCTACTCTCGATTCTCTAGCAGTGCCTGCGACGACGCAAAGTCCGCTTTTGACGAGTATTCATCCAGTCAACAGCACCTTCCGTGCGTATGCAGAGAAGTGCAACTCTAACGTCAGTTTGGCCAGTTGCCTGAGCCCCAGAATCCCCAGACAAGCGCACGATGTACGCGCATGGTGAAACCGCTGACGGAGACTGAAGTTGTAGCACTGTGCTAGAATATTGAAGCGGTGCTTCAGCAGGATAAGGTGAGTCATAGCAAATGTCTCCAAAATACGTGCAAGAGCTGCTTGTTGATCTTTCTGCACAGGTGTCCGAACCTTAAAGACGACAAATGTTATATCTCTGAGCTGTTGAACGGAACGCTTAATTGTATATTCCAGCTGGAAAACACGCTGGGTGATGATTGCTCAGGAGTGTCATCATCATCATCATCATCATCATCATCATCATCATCATCATCATCATCATCATCATCATCAT
>QNGE01002915.1:44905-64324 GCA_008508345.1 Paragonimus westermani
CCAGACCTAGACAGGAGAACGATTAGGGTTCTCAACCAAAGCCTTTGGCTCAAAAGCCTGTACCGCAAGGCAGCGGGTGGGTGGCGGTGTACCAGAAATGGTACGTTTTTCAGGAAGAGATGCCAACCATCTTCCAACCCCCAACCTGGAGGACCAGGAGACTGTGGTTTGTCAGACCTCTACCTGTTGGCCTGCCTGGTATGAGTAACTCTGTCCAGTTTAGCCCAAAAGGTCATCGAGATGCGCAAGCCGTCACACCACGTCAAGGTCCAGTCTCAGGGAGTGTGAGATCGAACGATTGGTTCACACTAAAGGAAGCACCAATTATGAGCTTTAATGCCAATGGAAAAGCACTATATGGGTGCAGTAAATCAGTACAACTGTTTGTTTGGTGGCTGCCCATCTAACAACAAGCTTGACTGGTGTTCGAGGAGCGAACAGGAGGTTTATGCCCTGGCAAGGATATCACATTGATGTTTGGCAAATGAGGCAAGTCTGTAGTGTGCGTGTGCTAAACAGACCGTCAACCGTGAGTTCTCCACGCTCGACTAGTACTTCTGTCCAGTGTTCGCGATTGCTTATTTGCGAAGAGGACTTCACTTACTTCGCAGTTAGCCCTTACGTGGGAGTCATTGCGCACGACGCGTATGTGTATACCATCAAATAACGCCTTCTGCAATGTCCCCTTTGATCTTTGGAGATCAAATTAACATTGGGGCGTCATGGTGATCTTTGGTGTTATGAGCGCACAACTTGGTTGTCCAGGTGAGAAATGGCTGCGTGATATGTTCGGAGTCTGGGCGCGAAGCGCTGATGGTAGTGATCGGCTGTCATAGTTATGCGCACCTCACGGCCACATGTATGAAGGTGTGCCATTCACCACAGAAGACCGCAACGAGTAAAGACCATTTTGTGCAACTTAACCGTGGATGCAGATTGGTCCTACCGCCGTCAACCGTCGGCGGCGTCACATTAAATTTGATTGTCATTCATTTGAGAGTAATCACCTTGACTCAGATCATGCCGTTGATCGCGTCCGTTTTGTCTGATCGTATACTCAGAGCTCATCTGTTCACAACCATAAAGTTTTCAATTGGGCATTGAACGGCGAGGGCACACGAGACCCCTAACACGCGCCATTAACGGTTTAACTGTTTGGGTAACAACGGTGGAGTGATCCAAATGAGCACTGGGTAACGATCTCAACGGTTAGTGCTTTTACCGTCACCACCGATCGACGTACGCAGTTGAGTCTAGGCTAAACAGCACACAAATGACTCACTACCTATAAGTTATGCGAACCTTTTACGAATAGGCTTATTCTGAAGATGCACCACAGGTAAAGTCGAGGCTTAATCCCAGTGGTTCAGCATAGCTTGTGGAGAAATGTTGATTGGTCCCCCTCGAGTCCAAATATGATGAAGGTGACCAGGAAGTGAAATGCAAACTTGTATAGAGTCATCGTAAGGATCGTGACGCTTACTTCCCTGTGTGAGTCGAAGCCGTGGGAAAAGTAATATCATAAGGTAATGGGAGGGTTCGGCAGATGCACTGACCATCTCCAGGGTATTAGGAGACCATACAATAAAGGTGGCTGAAGAATTTACAGCTCATCGCAACAAACATTTCGAGTAACATTCCGGCTAGCCTGAGCTAACTCATTCAATTATGGATGGTTGGGATTATGTCGGTAATTATGGCACCCCTAGTCCATCGTCTGTCGGACACCGGAGTGCGTCTGAAACTCGACTCATTCCAGCGTAACAAGACTGCAGATCTGCATCGGGTATCTCTTTCTGTTTTCAGATGTTGTGGCGAGAGATTGTTCTAACTGGTCACACTTCGCCTTTCAGTCTGGAAGACTGACGTTGTGCCACGTGATTGGCACGTAGTATTAAACATTGCCATTTGCAAACAGTTCACCTAGATATGTGGTAACTACAAAGTTATTAGTCTTCTCTCTATCGTACCCAAGATGCTCATGTCTCATAATTCGGTGGCACATCAATCGTACAGGAACCCAAACACTAGGAAAGCAGATTTTCAGATCATATGCACTGTTTTCCTCTCAGCTGACGATGGTAGTATTTTTGAGCCTAAAGGCTGTTTTCATTCGGTTGCCTGACATACTCTCCGAGACTTTTTTCATCGCCCAGAGGTCTCAGTGATATACACCACTCTGCTGTTGTCAGTGAATGCTCATGCTGAGTGCAGAGTGCTCCATCGTGGATAACTATTTCGAGTGTTCTCTGTTTCAAGTAGCGTGCGATCTAGCATCTTGTAAACCTTGTAGTGGAAGATATTTCGGAAGGAACACTTGAAGGTTCCGGAGGTCTCAAAGTACACCTGCTGATATTAAGTCGGTTGGTATTGAGTTTGCGAATGACATTACTTTATGCACTCTTTTTTATGAACTGATTGGATCATGCGGCTAGTTCTGTACGATATTCACTTTACACCCTAAAAGTAGTAAAGTGTTATAGAATTACGTCGTTACAGCCGTTCTTCGCTTCACTCACCTGAATGGTGTGTCATTTCGTCAACGTGTGATATTTTTGTCGTGGTGTTCACGAGGATAGTGAGGAAACCGCG
Source organism: Paragonimus westermani (assembly GCA_008508345.1). Lineage (NCBI taxonomy): Eukaryota > Metazoa > Platyhelminthes > Trematoda > Plagiorchiida > Troglotrematidae > Paragonimus > Paragonimus westermani. The sequence goes on from QNGE01002915.1 coordinate 47,498, forward strand.
GGGCGACTGGGCGTTGACGTGGTCACGGACTTTAATTCGTTGATCACCTTGTTGCGCAAGGTTGGTAGATACCGTTTGCCTGTTTTCTGGTTCGCGGTCATCCACATCGGTGTTTGGAATTATTGTCTGCCATAAAAATTGACCTCAGTCAATGACGAGCCTGTGTCTTAGGGTTGCTGTCTCTTCTTTTTTCATGTAACTTTGTAGTCTTATATCTTCTCTGTACATCTGTACACATTTACCGCCATACCTCTTCCTGTATCATTGTTAAGGTGACGTACAATTCGAGTCAAAATTCCTGCGGATATGACTCGTCGCTGAAAATAATGATGGAATGGAACACAACTACACTAAAAGCACTGGAATTTCTTAAAATGAACGTAGTTATTAATAAAGTAACACAAAAGTGGGTGATGACATAATTCGTGAAGATGCTTTCGTTATTAAATTCTGATTCGTAAGCGGTTTTTGGTGGCGGGATCCTACTGACAATACGCACCAGGGTGTCTGTTCTGGAGTTTTCTCCGGAGACCTAGCGATCGTTCTTTCACGCATACTGAGTTTAAGGAGGTTGGCGCTGCTTGCCATCGAAATACTCAGGGCTGGTCACCAACTCTTCCTGGGTACACAGACTGGGATTTAGTCAGTGTATCGAGATGGCTTCCGCAATGCTGAATGCTTGCTTTGGTTCATATATATATATATATATATATATATATATATATATATATAACTGTTGAGAGAGGGAACAAATTGCACTGATGTGCAATGGGGTGCCTTCGTAATTCGAACCCAGTCCATACGCTGATCATCAGACTGCCGACTCCAGTTTAATCCACCACTCGCAAACACGGCACGAGGTAACATTTAAGAGTTGGTATGTGTAGGACGTGATATAGCTAACGATGCCTGTGATACAAGGTCAGTACGCTCAGGGCTGACAGAATCAATCCGTCCCGAAAACGCGTCAGCAGACTTCAAAATTGCTGACGCTATGTTCCCACCATACGCCGATAATGCTTCAGAGACACCGACAGTCGAAAACGTACACTCTGAACGTATTCCTCATGGATGGATCGGGTTTCACAGTCACGCAATAGGGCCGGTCTCAGAGTGGTACCGTATCATCTGCTGGTGTTATGATCACCTCACTGTCTTCTTTCCATTTTCAGATAAGGCGTCTATAAAGTTTCTGTCTTCCTGCTACTATGAATTATGCTGTGGTCGACGAATTTGTAGTTTCGTTCGAATATTAATACATGTTTAGATCTTCGTCTACAGTCCACAATCCGCATCCTTCAGACACTAATTCGTTTGCTTGTCTCATGATACTCCGTATAACATTTTAGCCCGGATGAGTCGGGATATACTACAAGGCTTGGCTCGACGCGGAGCTCATTTGATATTGGCGTCGTCTAACCTCGACGCGTGCTCAACCGCGCGTGACAAATTGATCCGGGCCACTGGTATCAGTGCCAGCCGTGTGGATTGCAGAAGACTGGAACTTGATAGTACTAACTCCGTGAGGCGGTTTACTGCCGGTCTACTCTCTGACTACCCCAAACTGGATCGTGCAATAATTCAGTCGCCCAGTGTTGTAACGGGCGTTGTAGCCGGCAATCGACGTCCAACACATGATGGATTTGAACACCAGTTAGGCACGAACTACTTCTCTACCTACCTTCTCAGTCGTTTAATATGGGATCGTTTGGGCGAAAGTTGTGGCCGGCTTGTGCTGGTCGTAGACACAGAGGCGAGCTCCAAAGCTGCCGAAAACGCAGCGCACCTGCCAGACAGCACGCAGCTGGCTCTGCCGATGAATGATCTAAATTTCGATGACGTTAGCAAATACGAACCCAAGAAAGCCTACCAACGCTCTCAGTGGTTTTTAACTCTCTTCGCAGAGTAAGTCGGTTTTTGCGGACACCTGTAGAACCTCAGGGAACCTTAAACTTGACGTTCGTCTGTTAATACAGTTGTGTTCTAAATAGACTCTTCTCCATACATCTCGATTCGATTAGCGTTCCTCATCCGAAATGTTTACCGTTTATCACCAATCTCGTCTTGATATTCTTTAATGCTGTTTTACGTGGTACCGACTTATGCCACCATGTCACTCGCGGACTTTTGGACAAAATATGATAAAGACACGTTAATGCGGTGCCTTAATTTGCACAAGTATTCTGGTATTGATTGAACATCACTCAAAGTGGATCGCAGCTGCCACAATCCCATAGAATTTCTGGTCGGCCCCTTCGGAAAAGAAGCACTAGACTCGAGTTTCGATTGCCAATTTTCACAATCGTGTCAAGGGAATTTACCAGGTTCATCGTATTCGTAACTGAAACATAGTTCTGATACTTTGTACCTTCTCTAGAATGGTTTTCAGTGTTTGTGCGCTTGTTCCCGTTCTGTGAACCATTATTTTCCTTCCAACCTTCTAATCTGCTGCTTGTTTCGCTATTTAATGTTGCCATTATTTTGTTTACCCACATCTAATTCTTTTGATACACAGACTGGTATAGTCTCAGTATAGTCAGGTACTCAACCACTCACTTTGGCAACCACTGTGCAAAATGAAACTCACACAGTCTTTTCTGATTATTGACCCTCTTCAACATTTTCCCGGTCTTTGAGCGGACTAGCCATTTTTGCAGGTCATTGTTGATGTTAAAAATGTGCCAGCATGTTGGTCTGTTTCATGTACACACTGTTCATGTTGTTCCTTGGGGTGTCTACCGTTATTTGCAACTACCGCACAACTGTATGCCACTGTGTAGCACAGTTATCTGCATTTGCAATCAGTCGAATCTCTCGTCCAAACGTGTTTGTCAGATGTCAGAGCATATCCACGTCTTTATGTCCATCTTCCGCTCCACAGAGATGTTATGCCATAACCACTTTATTCTTTCCCAAGTTATTGATGAGAGGGTATAATTTGAACGCCGCTGAAGTCTAAACGCAACTTTCGCATTCCGTGACTTTTCAGCCGGCTCTTCTAGAATAAAAGCACTGAGGTCAAGTTTCGCTCTTGCCAGTGTTCGCAATAGTGCATAACCTTAAACGTGGCCTGTTCGTAACAGGGATGTCAAGCGACTTTCTGTGTTTGACCGCTGTCTCCGCCTATTGCCTCAAACCAAGTGGAATGATCTTGTATGCGATAGGGCCGTTCGCCGGCAAGTATTCCAGAACCCTCAGGATGCGTAATCAATTGGTCAGCTACTCACTTTGCATGGTCTGCGACAGTTGGGTCGCGTACACCTCATGCCATCTGATTGTTTACATTATCGAGCGTGATATAATGCAACCACGAACAGTTGAGTAAAACAGCGTGGTGGTCAGGTAACAGCGTGATCACTAAACATGAAGACCCTGACTGTTCTATTGATTAATAGTAGGTGTCCCCTGACTGACTGGGGTTTTTTGTGATTATTCAAATCGCTGATTAGAAACGCCATCCGAGAAGGCGGTGTGCCGCGGTCAGTGGTGTATCTGCATCAATACCATTTCCAGTTCCTCCGTTTTCAATAACTTCCTCTCCTATGATACTTCACGTCACTGTTGAGTTGATCGGCGGTCCGAATCATGGTACGTTCTGGTCAGATTCATGGCTGTCACCATGATGATGGTAGGAAAACGTAACAGGAATTTGATGATTGGTCAGGCAAAACTATGGTGCTGTATACCCCTGCCGCTAGAATTTTCTAGCCAGCCGATATCTCTTGTGATTTAGTACTATTGTGACAGCAAAAGTTCCTTGACCTACGAAGTTGTTTATTGCACGAAATCGTACGCAGGTTATACCAAAACATAGGACTACGAACGCGTACACTCATTTGCACGGCTGACGTGTTCACACTCATAAGGCAATACATCATCGTTCGTCCTGGTGGCGCGTCCCCCACGGCGCGTGCACGCTATTCCAATAGTCGCTTCTGGTCCATCATCTTTCTGGCCCTGATACTTGCCATTTAGTTGCCAAATTGTAAGCGGTATACTACTCACCAACAAAGCTGACTATTATACAACAATACCAATCTTCACTGATATCAATCCGTATTGTTTTTGCTTGCTTCGGATGGCCGTTTGATTTAACGCATGCTAATCAGCTGTTGTTACCGTTCTATTATACTTTTGTTGACTCAGGCTTTATTGTTTAACATTTCCAGTAACCCTCTCTTCTATGATATTTCACGTCACTGCTGAGTTGATCGGCGGTCCGAATCATGGTACTTTACGGTTAGGCTTATGGCTGTTGTGGTGACGATGAGGCATAACCTTGCTAAGGCCAGGATTTGAACTCTTGTTCACGTTTTCATGAGGCGCTTGTGTTGTTAAAAGTGGCCACCTAAAAACTTTTCGAGAATGCGGAGGTTGTGGTTAATCGTGAGGTTTGTTCGGTTTATCTTCCTTCCATGGTGCTTGGGTGTACTAAACCATGTCAATGGGCTGACGGAATTTTGGAACCTACAGTGAACAGTGTGCGTGTTTGTTTGCCTATTATGATTGTTGTACTGTTTTTCTGTTTGACTTACTGAAACTTTTTCTATTAACATCTAACGGTCACGTGTTCCGATTGTCAAGGATTCCTTCCGTAGGGCGTTGCCTGATTTCAGTCCCATGAAAAACTTCTGCCCAGTGATATTGCAAGAAATAGCGTTGCTATTGTGAGAATTTGTGCTCCGTTTTCACTTCTTATTCGTTCTTGTTTTTTGTTTCCATTTCTTCCATCGGTTACGGCACCTAAATCTACCACACTGTGGTGTGTACAGTGGATACTTGTCGTATGACCAGCATTAGCTGATCACATCAATACTGAGTTCTCAGTTTGTTTATTTCACTCGTCCCTTCAACCCCTCCAAATCATAAACAATGACCTTTGTTTAACGGTACATATAAATGCTGTTTTGTGTATTCAGGAGACACAAACCAGCACTGAGAGAGCCTAATTAATGCTCTTTAGGAAACCCGTTAAAAGCTATGTAGTTTACAAATCCGATTTCTACAGATACCAGAGCTATCCTCTAGACTGTATACGAAAACAGTAAACATATACTTAGATGACGTACAGCTCGTACAGTTCGTTATGTGAGAAATGAATGGCGTATTGATATCCATTCGGTTTCTTTTCTACTGTCAACCTATTTATCCTCATATCCTAACTTTGCTCTCGATATACAGTTATCTATTTTTGAACCACTGTTTGCCCTGTTCTGATACTGTACTCTGTTAATTACAACCTTGTGATGCCTCTGCTTGCAATACAAATATCTTTCTAACTGGATAACGTTCAGAACTATGCCAAAGAGCACTGTCAGTGAGAGTCCACGGTAACAGCTTGCAAAAGCTTTGAAAAGGCGCCGCCACTTTTCGTCTTGTTACCACGGATGTTCCGTTTATTGCGAATCGTGTTCGTCTGGGAGTTGGAACTGGTGTATCCCATTGTCCAGTGGTCTCTCTTACCAATGCTCTTTTACCAGAGAATGTAAATTCTGTACGTTCTATGTGGTGGAGCGGTGGTAGACGGTTCACTGACGCCCACAGAACCACTAAGACAGTCGCACGTTTGCTCAGGATGGACAAGGTTGTTGACTGCTCATGTTATAACAGTACGCACAGGTTGACTTGTCACACCATAGGCGAAGTGAGCGGGTGTTTATCACTCAGTGCTGTCTAGGTTTGGACGAGCCATCGGTACTGTTGAAATGCTGTAGTGTTGGCTATATTCTTACGTGCAATGCGTGAGCAACATCAGTGAATCGACAAGTTCTGTCCTTTTCATTTTTGAAGTACCTTGACTTTGATGGGCCACTTGGTTCAGCTTGTTTCTGTCGTGCGTGCCTGGTGGCACAAGGGCAGTTGGTTCGCATGCTTTTGCTGATTTGCATGGTTTGAGGGCAACACGACTACAAGAATTCCATTAAATAGTCTCTGATAGATTCCAAATCAGGGAATCGAAGTGCTCGATAAAGGCAAATGTTCACCCCCTCTGATGAACATGTCCATGTCAAGTGTTGTCGATTTCTCAATCACATATTGTTGTCCTGATATAAGCGGCATTTACCATTTACAATGTTAATATTTAGTAATTATTCATCTGTCATCGACGCCATTCTCATCGGTGAGTGGAAGTTCCAGGTGGATCAGGCTTGTACTGGTGCACTCTTCGTTAACAATGCGCTCCAACAACCCTCAAATGCGCTCAGTGTGTTTGAACTTTGGTGATGAAGGTTTCCGGAGCAGTGTACAAACTTCTCGACGTCTTCGATTCAGGCCGCTGTTCCAGAAACCAAACACGAACCATGACAACCGCTGTTGTTTTTACCTCGTCCTTGTCATTGAAACATATGGATTAATGTCCCAAGCATTCTTTTGTTCGCAGTTTGAGTGGACCTTCATACAGCATTAAGTCCGGGCAGTCTTGGAGCCGTTATAAAAATTCTCGCAGAGGTTAAGGACAGCAGGTATTTAGTCGTCTATTTCTCTCACGATTCTTTTTCGTTCGCATCTTTCTATAGGCATCATTTATCCGGCTGCAATAAATCATGATATCCATCTTTTCGTCCTTGTTCACCAAGCGTTTAGAAAGGTTCCACACTCGAAACATACCAGCTTTGATTATCATTCGGCTTACTGCACTCACCTAACCGTTCAGCAAAGCAAAGGTACAACTCACTCGATCAGTCACAAACTGTAGCGTACCATTTCATGAAGGCCAGTGCTAAGCGATGGACTTTACAACGTGCACACAAGTGAGTTGTCTATTGTATTCTCTCACAAGTGCACTTCTGATGTCACAGCAAGCTATGGTGGAAAACATAGCACACTTCCTGTAATGGTTCATCTATTTCATCGGACAGTGTAAACCCGGAAACAAAATTATACGGCTACTGAGTTTTACCAACATTTATGTTTCCTTTGAATCCAGCACACGCCTCCTTAAACCGCTGGTACCTGGGGTATATCAGAGTATCACAAATGGACGAAGATTGTCTGTTTTTATTTTCAACTTACTGAGAAAACGTGGTGCACAATCTTCTTAAAGTTGCTTTCAATACACAGCACACGGAGCCTGAGTCGCATCTGCGTTAAAAAAACACCACATGCTACAGGCATATGTCATGTTTGAAAGTACATGTTGGGTGTTCTCTTGTGGGTCGATAATGCAGAGGCGGATGGGCTATCAATTTAATTCAGCTAGGTACGTTCAATCACATGAGGTTTCTTCTATTTCCACCATTGCGCGAGCTCGAACGCGGAATAAACGTTGAGTTTTCACTTCCAGTCGACTGTGTGAGCCTACGAAATGCGGGTAAATCACTTTGAATGTCAAATTGTCGTCCACAGTCACTTAAGGTACCCACCTCCACGAATGCATAGCCGTAAAAGTAGATAGCCTTTGGCTTTTTTAGCCGGGACATACGTGTCAAGTGTGGTCAATTCTCCGGAGCTAAAAGACACGATGGATCTTTCTGCGCTAATGATTCAAATTCGATTAGATTACCAGAGCATGAGGAAGTCGGCAATGATCAGAGTGGACAGACTCAAACGTTTTGTGGACATTCTGGTTGGAATTTACGATATTTGACAGTGAGAAGAACTTCATCCTAGATGCTTCCTGTGCATGAAAATAGTGGCATGGTCTCCTAAAACAGTCGCTTGGTGACGGTCTGAACTATATTCGCAGCTATGGGCGTCAGTTAACTGGCTGTGCTGGATGGTAATCAAGGTTCCCGATGTTGAAGTTTCTATTTATTTATTAATTCACCTGTGCCAATAGGGGTCCTTTTCCAGTAATATAACGCCTCCATATCTGCGCTCCGCTTCAAAAAGTGTGGCTATTGCTTCTGGGAGTGCATGTGTTGAATTGGCTAACCTGTAGTCCCCATTGAATACCTCCGGTGTATGGATTACCGAGGAAGTGTACAAATACGTAAGAGTATATTTCTACTTCTTAGTTGAAGCCTAACTTGAATAGTGAACAGTACAATCCGAGTCCACTTATACTTGGTTCCTTTGTCACGAGCATATCGATAGGTCGTACAGAAGTGCTCAGTAGAAACGTAAAAAAAAAACATTTTCTGTCAGCTGCTTCTAATTTGTTTTGATCGCCTTCCCCCTAATACCGTTTGCATACTAAAAACACTCCTGTTCTATCAGTGTTATTCCCATGTACCTTGATACTGGCTACTCGACTACAAAGATGAGCGCGCTTGGTTTAACTATGACAGAAATGGGTAGATACTCGATGGTCTTATAACTTTTTTCGCGAACTGTACATTGTGATGTGAAAATTCTTTTGATTTAAGGTCACAATATTCAACCTCGATGTTTGAATGAAGCGTCACTGATGTCCTGTCCTATTCAGTCCCCTCTCAGTCTCCATTTCTTATAATTGCTCTACAGGTCGCACGACAAATATGGATTACCATAGTAATACTGTTCTGACTAGTTCCATCTATTGCCAACCAGCCTCTGGACTCCCCCATCCCTTGCGTAGGCCTGAAATGCGGTGTAATACAACAACCTTCAACGTTCGCAGTCTGAAACAGGCCACTATCGCACGGGCGTTGAACCCGTTGAGTGTCGATGTTTGCTGCATTTCGAGGCCCACAACCTAGAACAATAGTCAACGTATTGAATTAGCAATACCCGCTCTGCCTTCACAATACTGATCTCACACTCTGAGAGACTCAGCGAACGCCACCACACGTCAAGCAAGAGAAGGTATAGTCCATTGCATGATGGCCGGGTTGCACTGAAACATTGAATTCCCACTAGCACTAGACTCTCCCGTCCTGTTAAGGCCAAATTTAGATGCAAAATTCCCCAAGTTTGTGTACTGCTTCCGTTCACTGACTGCATTGATGTCGGTGTCATGATGTTTGTTCCTCAGACCCAGCCGCTCTTCCTATGTCGACACAGCCCTGATAGTCCTTCTGGCCGGAGATATGAATGCCCAGGTCGGACACTTCGATGAGTCTCGTTTAGGTAGAAGATTCGAACTGGTATCACACTGCTGGGATAATGTTGGGCGGCCATTGCAATTGTACGAAGAGCGCAAACTAATCAGAGGCAAAACTTGTGTTTGGACATCATACGCGTCAGTGTTATGCTTGGCGTCCTCCTCCGAATCAGACTTGGTCTCAGATGGGTCACATAGGTGTTAGTGGTAGGTGGCGTGGATCCGTTCAGGACTGTCGTTCTCACTGAAGCACATACTGGGATACAGCTCATGAACTGAAATGTTGTTTTCCGTTTTCACTCCGCTGGACGAGGACCCCAACAACTGATTGTCGGGAAGTTGACCAGATGGTCGATGAAGCTTGATTGCAAAACTGGTCCAGAATAGAAGTTTGGCAGTTCTAAACCCGGAGTTCCTGATAGCTGTTGGACCCAAATCTCACAGGTCATTCATGAAGCTGGTACTGTAGTATGTGGCACGGTGGTTGGCAGGTTAAACAAGCACTGAGTTTCAGAGAAAACTGAGTTTCTAATAGTGGTCGCAAATTTCCCAAACCGCTAGTATTCTTGCGTCGTCAACCCATTTGATGCTGGCTAACTGGCGGGGACAACGATGATCGAGTACGAGAGTCCATGTGTATCTTCTACAAAACGGACCGACTAGTCGTTAATGCAAAAGTGAGCACGCACACGCACTGTAAACTCTGCTTTTAATAGACAGACAGACGTCTTTGAGAAACTTCTGTTTGGAAGCTACCGCTCTCTAAACATCTTTGATATGACACAGACGAGGTTGATACCTCCATGGTTGACGATGGCCGGGCAGCGTTTTTGAAATCGATAATGGCTGTTGATAGGCCTCTATCAGACGGCGCCTCTTCAGTCTCCCATATTTAAGAAAGGAGTGTGGTTATTTCAAATAACATTATCTTACTTCATTGTCAGAACACAGCGAGAGTGGCGTTGTGGGCGAGGGTTTTTTTATTGTAACCCCGTATTCCAAACATAACAGCCAGTTAGGTTTCTAACACAGGATAGTTAGGAGTGTTAAGACTGACAACCCCATCACTCATAACTGAACGAGCTGGTTAGGGCCATTTAAACGTTTCCTCATAATGTTGAGCTCATGTGTCAAGTCGCAATGACAGGCTGTAAATTCATTAACCGTCTTGTTTGTGTATAATGTCGACGTTTTATCTACATGATATGCAAACAAGATGGCTCATGCATTTACGGCTAGTCCAAGTTAGACTGGGGGAAACATCCCCCGACAACTTGATAAAAATGTTTTCCATTATCTTGGTTCGCACAAAGAAGTAAGCCTTATGATCCTTACACGGACACCTCGTGAGTTTCGTTTCAGTTTACAGCTGCCTTTGTCGTATTCTGAGTCGAGGGTGCTAAGTCGACGTTTGTTCGTAGGCTCTGCTGATTCATTGGAAATCCACCCTCGCTCTATCTGCGTTACTCCTTTGGAATGGATCTCTTTGTATGATATTCACATAGTTGGAGTTTTTTGTCGGGTGCCCGTTTTGCACACTGCATGGCTGTAACCTAAGCACCCTAACTACCATTACTTTTGATAGATGTGTCGTAGCCCCTCGCTGCCTAGTTTCCAACCGAGCACTTAATGTTTACGAGCTATGATCTGTGAGCACACGATAAAGCAAGGCGTACGTAATTAACAATATGATCTTGCTCAAGGTGGTTCTCTGAAATAAACGACATTCTATAGTAGGTTGGTATCAACTATAGCTGATGGCAATATAACCAATTTATTTCGATGAGTGAGTTCCATAATGTGCTTTTCAAGCGGAACATTGCCGTCCTGTATGCTGAACTGAGGTGTTCAATGTATCGAGTCCCTGAGATGCACATAAGTGTAACATCCGCTCACCATTGTCAATGCTTCTCGCCAAGACCCCAGAACATATCACCTATTCACTTCTCTTCTAGAGTAGAACAACCAAGTTGTACGTTCGTATCAGCAGCGAGCACAATAAAGTCTGACTGTTTAGTTTGTTTCAGGTGATCAGAGAGTGCGTCGTAGAAGGCTGACTTACGTTTTGGAGAGTATGGACATTGAAAGTCCCAATATTTACCAGTTATTCTTTGTTGAGAAGAGGAGTAGATAGAAAGTGGAAATAAATGAACTTGTCTTTAAAGCGACTAATTCCGACACCTCCCGTTCGTTTTTGCTAGTAGGTTAACTTGAGAGGCCCCATCCCGAGTGTGTGTCCTGATTTTCGGCAAGAGATGGACTTCTCTTGTCGGACTCCATTCACTTGGCACTGAAAAACTTGCCTAGCACAATAAATAATACATTGGTGTCTCTGTTTACCGTTTTGCGGGATGGATGTTGAAAGTTCATCATGCTCTTGCATTAATCCAGAAGTTCTTCAGCCGACGAGCACCTTCAGCCGTTGAGCGATTCGCGTGCTCCTTTATCCGTTTATACCTTTTTTCTAACCGTCTCCTTCATTCGGAAGAAACTTGTGTGCCAACCATAAAAGTAATTTTAATGTCTGCCCATGGGATCGTTCCCCGCTACCTATGTACTTCTAACTGCCTATTCGCCCGACGTACAACATTATGGGCTTATTTGCTTTTTCTCTGACTGCTCCCGTTTGACTTTCCTAGCATGGCTGTATCTAGTAAGATCAAAGTCCGAGTCGACGTAGTCTTCCTGATCTTTGCGGTGCATAAGGTGACGCGATAGGTAAGTAGTCAGGACCTTGGTTTTCTCTTCATTAGCATGCTACTGTCACAATGTTTTTCGATATGTTTCTTCATGATTGAAGTTTTTCTTACCCACGTCTAAGTGATGCTATTTTGTTATGAAGGATTACTTGTGAGATATCAATATGATCTGTGACATAGAGCAGCCTTCCTACTGCCGTTCCCAGTATGGGTGTATGGTGCTTGCTTGTGTGACCCGTCATCCTCCATGATTCAGAATCATGACTTATCCTTCTCGAAGGTGCCTATAACCTTGCACTACTCAACCATCTGCGAATTGATCTATATTCTATGGGTCGACCGGAGAAGCAGAATTGTAGAGACTGATATGCTCTTCCGTCTAAGTTTATTTGCGAAGATTACTCCGTTTGCGACAGTCATCAGTGCACCGTCACGTTTTCGCATCAAGGAAACCGAAGGACTCGTTCATCCCTAGTTAACTTGTGCAATGAATAGACTGTGCTATATTAACTATCCGCAAAAACGCTGGGTATGCCCGTAATGATGGTATGACTAATAACAATATCGTCCATATACCTTGAGCAGATGCGGAACGTTTAAATTCTCGCACACAACTCTTTATATTCTGGTTTTTCTTTTCCACGAAGATACCAGCCGGGGTTGGAACTAAGAGTGAGGTTATTGTCACACCATCGGTACATCAGTATAAATCCCCGTTGAATTTAAATTGTGCATTAAAAATGCGTCGCAGCAGAAGCCTTTTGAGAAGGTGAACAGCGCTGGTGTGATAGGATGAACTGTCCGCGACTAGGGTCGGCCAAAATGGTGTTTTGTTTGCGGACCTCTAGTAGATCATACAAACATGGAGCAACGGAACCTACTGGTCTCACAGCATCGAATTCAGAGTGTGCTATAATTCTGGAACATCAAAATAAAAGTCACAGTCGACTATCGCAGTTTTTGCATAGTAACCCTTTTATAATTTTCTTAACCCGATAGTGCGTTATCGTAAACACTTGTTCGTTCCGTTCTGTTTTCTCAGCAACTGTTCCTAATAACAGTCATCAGCGCATTGATAGGCAGAACAGAAAGTGATGAAATGCCGGACGGATGGACAGGTAGAACGGCTTAAACAGGTCGGAGTTAATGATCGGACAATCGGTTTGGTACTGGAAATTAGGGCAGAGAAACGGAGTAAAATAAGTCAGAATAGGTAAAAAAATTTCAGCTTATAGGAAGGGGGCCTTCACTGTGATAAGATCTTCATTGTCCCTCAGAAAACCTGGGACATACGGTACTTCAATCAAATTACAGAAATCTATTTTGCTACGGTTGTAACACCTACTGTTCGACATGTCAATAAGGTGCTACCCACATCGCGTATTATTCAGGATCACTAATGCCCGGAAATAGGGCGAAATGGCGTGGTGACCACGTAGTCATTGTGAAGGGACTGATTGCTCCATTGTGTTTGGCTAGTAGTTGTCCACTACCAATTGGAGGACCTTGTAATTATTTTACTTGTCGTGGTGAGCAATGCAACGCTGCCGCGTGCTGCAATCATTGTGCCTACACTTGGTTGACAGTATATACTGTAGCAGTTTTTCTAACGGAATTCCGCTCCTAATTGATGTCGGGAACGGTTACTCCAATTCCAATACTACCCTGACGGGTTTAAAGCGGTTTATAGTGGCATCATCTCAATCTACCAGTTCGTTTGACGTCGTTCGTGATTTTCTCCCATCCTTCTCCGTCAGTTGCCTTTAGCACCATGGAACTCGCATTGTCTGGTCCACCGTACATCAATCTTGCTGATATTCAAAACCAGCTACCACGAAAGTCCAAAATTTCGAGGGCATTTCGTTAGTGTTACTGCATTTAAAATATTCATATCACTTTCCCCCAGTGAACTGAGGATGATCAGCGGTCAGTCACTCACACGACAGATGAGGTCCACATTTTTCCTTATAATACACCCCTTGTTTTACAAACACAGATATGTTAAAGATGTTCCCTTGAATAGTATTGGCGTATAGCACTTTTGTTTGTGAATTCTATGGTGCGTATATTCGGAAACTAAGGGCTTCAACGCCAGGAAGACGAGGGACCAGAAGTGACTGTTAGAACCGTGTTCATACGCTATGTGGGACGTGTCACCAAGGCGAATGATGACGCACTACTGCCCAACGTGTACCGATACGCGCCCACCATGCAAATGACTGTACGCGTTCGTTCTGTTTCCGCATAGCTTGTGGGGATTTCATATAATAAGCAACCCCCCACGCCAAGCGTCTTTTGCGGTCACAACAGTATGGTGCATTTGAATCCCTAAATCTATGCTTTTTTGTACAAGAGGAAATTGGTATTAGACTTTTAGAGATTGCTTCTTACAACGCGTTCGAAACATCAGATTTACTGGACGTGCTCGAAATAGCTAGGACCCCGAGTACGTTTTGTCGCTTTCGAAAACAAGTATGGGAACGATGCACTATTAACACTCAATTGTGCACAAAGGAGTAACGGATCCGTTAGTTTGGTTTGAAAGTCAGCAGCGAACTTTAAACTCAGGGCAACCCATGAATGTCATTTTTAGTTCATCTATTTGTAGAAGGTTGCAGTCTGTTTGTTTGTTCGTTCGGTTTTCATATGCGTTGGATCATCCATCGTGAAGAATAATATTTCACGCCAACCGAGGCGTTCTCGTCTATTAAGAAAACGCTTAGGTTTATGTGGCTCAAATGTAGTGGGAATGGACAATTTTCCTTCACAGTGTGTTTCCTCGTTGACCTCACCTCTCGATGGTAATGTTGTGTGGGTGCGTGCTTCTGTTGCATTTGTTTTGGAATGTTGTTTTTTTACCGGTTTTTCTTTGTCCCTCTGTTTAGCTCCAAATCATTCTCACGCTTTGTTATTGGTATCCTAAAAGGCGATTGCATGTCAACAAATTGACCTTGTTTTGTCCGCCAGTCAGAAGTCATCGTTTGCGACTCGCTAACATATGCTTTCTCGAGTCTCTTTGTGATCACACTTTATGGATATGTAACCCTAACTTTAACGGATATTTTTCTTTGTCTCTGACATAATACTCTCAAAGCTACACTTCGCGCGATATTGTGAACTGTTCCGTTTCAAGACGACAAACTCCTTTTTTGCCCAACGGGTGGGATTGTGCTATTAGTTGGGCGCCCCTGACAGACTTTCTAAACTTGACTCCTCTCTGCTCCATTCCACAAGTGAATTCAATAAACACCGGGCTATACCATAGATAAACATATACACCTTTCCTTACTCACAGTTTTACCCACAGCTTCAGTAGTTCCCTATATAGCACGCCGGTTTTACAAGCTAAAAGATGAGTACTTTTAAAGAATGTTTAGTTAAAAGCTAAGCGCCTAACACGGTTTTTCGGATGGACAGTCACAATCTTTGTTAAAACACAAGTTTATAACAACTCTCGTTAATACGTTGTCTTATCTGGAGAAGCTACTCAATTGTTGATTGAATTACTGCACATCATAGTATCAACACTAAAGGTTAAAACGTCAGTTTTGGTCCCATCATCGGTTCACAGTCGTTATCCAACTCATTGGTACAATAACCCTAGATCTGGGTGACGTCGACCATTGTTCTCTGGGTGCTAGTTGTGCGATCTTCGTAAGGACATCTCTGGCTGTCGTGCAAACAGTGCTTCGAGGAGACAATACTTTGTAACTGTGAGAAAGCTGCACTGCATTGATTGTTCGTTGTCGCACTTTTTTCCAGCTTGTTTGTTGAATCATCAAATAAGTGTTTCTTGTTTGCTGTTCTGCCAAGCTCCTCGTAAACGCTCAACACAGAAATTTCAATACGGAATCTAAACATATTTTGTTCGGTCTTTTGTTCGCGTAAAATTTAAGTGGGTTGAACGTTTGATACTAATCCTGCTTGTTTTAAAGATTTCCCCGGTTCGTTTAACTGTGAGGAACTGAGCTTCGTTGGAAAGATCATTGATCTTGTTTGTGTCGTTCTTGTGAAAGCTTACTTTTGACTAATTGTCGGAATAACCAAACATCCTGTTTGGTTATTCAGAACCATAAATCATTGTTGATGATAACTTACTTTGTCATATCGAAACTGCGGCTTATAGGCACACGAACTGTGACTGTTCATATCGTTTATTTGTGCACTTTTCAGTGAATTGGCTCGTCGTTCCACAACCACCACTGGCGCCTCGATTATGTTGGCCGATCCGTTGGTATCCCGAGGTACGGCGCCCATTTCTCCTCAGCTGGACATCGGCCAAATTGGCTTAGAGGGATTATATCACCGCCTAACAGATTTTGGCGCCCGAATCATCCGACGTCGCGCGGCTACGACTGCACTGTTTTGTGCGGTCGCCGATCCGAATGTTCTCGAGCTAACTGGATTGGGAAAAAGTGCTGAAAAAGAATCCAATAGTCCGGTCGTTCGTGCTCCAGTCTATCGAGATTTACGACTGCTCGCATCTGTCACTGATGCATCAGGGTCGACGTGTACGGAATATTCCGCCGGTCAACTCCTGTGGGCTGTCAGTGAGAAATGGACGCGTTTGGACACTCACCCGGAAGCTTTACCACTTCCAAAACGACCCACCCAAGCTGCAAGTCAGCCCGATAATTTTCGGGTTATGAATACGGACCGTTTCAGTTCGAAATCGTCCGTTGAGACGTAACTTATGGATGAGCGCCTTTTTGTCTTAGTCCCTTAACTTTGCAAATTTGGTTTTGTACTGCTATTCAACTTAGAGTACTTTTGAAGTCCTTCTCCTTGTTTTTAAATTGCTTTACTGAAAGTAGTCTTGAACAATGGCATTCACATCGACCTCTTCTAATGAGTTCCCTTGATCCAGTTCACCAATAGCGATAGAAGACATACATCGCGAGATGCTAGCATTTCGTTTACTCTCTTCAGTCACGAACGTAAAACATTAGAATATATAGGACATGCGGTTAGCACCACAATCAAAAACATTCAACCATTGGGTTTACATGAAACAAAGACTGTCGTCAGTTCCAGGGCAGACAAACTGCGTGAGTCAACAGTTTATGCACACACAAAGCCGGACGGTGAGTATTGATCAACATCGCCTCGGAGAAAGCAAGCAACTTGGGGTTCTTATTACGTAACAGAACTTGAAACGAGTTG
>QNGE01002915.1:66430-81763 GCA_008508345.1 Paragonimus westermani
CTGCCTGTTAACTCCAATCGATAACCCCGCGATTAGGACTTCCGAGACAGGTCGAGATCACAGAACTCATTAAACCTGCAAGGCGATATTTTAGATTGCTGATGAGTAGTCGGGGATTTGGTTTATTTTCAAGTTGACCATCACTCACATTTGAAAAGAAAGAAGGTGTTTGGACAAAGCCGGAAAAATAATTTGTACGTAGGAAGCAACGATCGGCATCGGAAGGTCGGTAAAAAGTGGAGCCTTCTTACATTTAATTTATTGACCAGCGATTCAGCGAAATTTGAAAAGCGATGTGCGGTGACACCCGTTTTTTATTATGACAACGCCTAAAGTTTAAAATGGTGTGTATGATTTGAAAGTCGCAGGTAACGTTAACAGTAAAATGCACACAAACGTACGCAAGAGTAAATTGTGAAAGATAGAAGCCAATTTTAACATAGTGTTCAACTGACACGTTAGACACACTCAGGATAATAGGCCTTATTTCTATAGCTGAAGGAATTCCTCTACTTGGCACTTTGGCGTGTCCATGAGCGGCAGTTTGTAAATAAGTACCATTCAGTCGAAATCAAATGTGCAACTACCTAAAAGCTTTCAAGTCTTGATTAACGCTGTCCAACTTGCGATCGGCTGACAGGTGCCACTGGTAGGAAGAAGTGCGTGCGACTTCTGTTTTGTCATTTGCCCAGAGGTCACACACTCGTAAATGCAAGATACTCAACTGGCACTCGAGTAAGAAGAGTGTACAGAACGCTCGCTGTGGAGCGTTGACGAACAAATTGTCCAGTTCCAATCAGGTGAGAGATCCGGACGAACACTGGGAACAATTCTCAGCAGCTATTAAAGCATGCTTTGGTAAGTACGTTCCGAAAGAGTTGTGCAGTTGTGGAAAAACTAGATTTCTGTCACGCCAACAAACCTTATGAACAGGTGTCGCTCGAATTCACCTGTTTTTGAATATGATGATGACATCGCTGGTTGGAAGCTTGCGCAAAGACCGTGAACACCACTTGGTCGGACAGTCGAACGAGCCTTTTAGTTGGGAATGGAAGAAAGGTGTTTTCCTGGTTCGTGGTTGTGCTGGCCATCGAGTCAGTGTAAGTGGCACCTTATGTGTGAAAGATGGTTCACTTATCATCGGCCACTCGTGCCGACTTGACAAGTGGGTTGAACATTTTGAAGAACGGTTTAGCCGGTCTCATTCATACCACGTGGACGACGGCACCCGGCTGGCCAGTTACTGCGTTCCAGACGGTCCTCCGTGGGAAACAGAAGTGGCCCTGGAGCTTAGGTTATTGAAGCATAACAAGGCTCGCGGACCAGATCACCTCCCTTCCCTTTTCAAGGATCGTGGAGAGAGGTTGATATCAAAACTGACGAAACTCCTTCAGACGGGTTTCGAAAACAGAGAGGTACGTCGTGATTGGTGCCTATCAACAATGATTCCCGTTTTCAGAAACGGAACCCGAGGTCTATATGACAAAGACGGAGATCAGTCTAGTATCTGTTGCGTCCAAGTTACTCACTGGCCGTATTTCACGTCGTCTCACTAGGCCCAGAAAAGGCCAGATATGCGAAGAATGGATAGGACTTCGATCAGGTCGAGGGCACGCTGATCAGTTTTTACCGTACCACGGATCCTGGGAAATCGACACACCTACGGGCTGTCGACGGTCGTGGTGTTTTTATACTTAAAGGCTGCTAGTAGCGTTCTGTGGATCTGTGTTCTTCGCAAGGGATTACTACGGAAATACGTGAATCTGTGTAGATCACTCTACGCTCACCTTGCAAGCATGGTTAGGATTTAAGGACAACTGACTCGGGCGTTCATCACTCCCATTGGTGTTCGACAAGAGTGCGCGATTCCCCCTCCTGTTCAATTTGGTCATGGACAACATTCTGGAATGTGCGCTTCAGGAGTCCATTCAGCTTGGTGTTGAGCTCCCTCTTGGGGCTAGGTTTACCGACCTACTCCCTTCCCTTTTCAAGGATCGTGGAGAGAGGTTGATATCAAAACTGACGAAACTCCTTCAGACGGGTTTCGAAAACAGAGAGGTACGTCGTGATTGGTGCCTATCAACAATGATTCCCGTTTTCAGAAACGGAACCCGAGGTCTATATGACAAAGACGGAGATCAGTCTAGTATCTGTTGCGTCCAAGTTACTCACTGGCCGTATTTCACGTCGTCTCACTAGGCCCAGAAAAGGCCAGATATGCGAAGAATGGATAGGACTTCGATCAGGTCGAGGGCACGCTGATCAGTTTTTACCGTACCACGGATCCTGGGAAATCGACACACCTACGGGCTGTCGACGGTCGTGGTGTTTTTATACTTAAAGGCTGCTAGTAGCGTTCTGTGGATCTGTGTTCTTCGCAAGGGATTACTACGGAAATACGTGAATCTGTGTAGATCACTCTACGCTCACCTTGCAAGCATGGTTAGGATTTAAGGACAACTGACTCGGGCGTTCATCACTCCCATTGGTGTTCGACAAGAGTGCGCGATTCCCCCTCCTGTTCAATTTGGTCATGGACAACATTCTGGAATGTGCGCTTCAGGAGTCCATTCAGCTTGGTGTTGAGCTCCCTCTTGGGGCTAGGTTTACCGACCTCGAGTAGGCGGATTACACTGCCTTACCTGGACTCTGTGTCGGAGACACGTAGACCATGTTGAACAAGGTGAGTAGCCCGTCTGATTTCTATTGAATACGCTTCGCACCTTCAAAGCTTAAGGTACTGCTTCAAGGCTGGGGCATTTCCACTCCCAATTCTTTCATTGCAGGTAATCTGCTCGAGACTGTGAACGGTTTCACATACTTAGTTGTAATATTGCTGATGGGATATCAACGAGGATGGCAGTCACGAGTTCCTTCTACTAACCTGTGTCATATGCGGCGTCAAACAGACGTCCGGCTGTCGCTAAAAGAAAGGGTGTATATAGGTAGAGTGGTCTGCTGGCAGTGACGATGTGAGCAGACTTGCTGTGTGTCACCATCGTTTTTTCCGTGAGTTAGCCCAAATCAAGTGGTCAGATCGCATGGGCAATACAGCAGTTCACCGGCGGGTATTCGGGGACGCTCGTGATGTGCGGTTAACTGGTCAATCGATTACGTTGCACAGCCTGTGATGGTTGGGTTACGTACCCCCTATACCATCTGACCATTCACTTTTACGGGCATCAAATATTGAGGTCACTAACAGTCGGGTGAGACCTCGTGGTGTTCTGGTAACAGCGCGGTCACGAAATATGGCCCTGGCTGTTTTATTGGACAAAGTGAATAGGTGTCGCCTGCCTGACTGGGGTCCTCCTGATCAACCGAATTGCTGGTTAGAAACGCCATCCGAGAAGTCAACTGTTTAAACAGGTACATCCTTGTGAGTGACGCTGAAGCCTCATGAAAATTGTTCCGAATATCGTAAAATATTGTAGGTTGACAAAAGGGGAATATCCCATAACATATAAACCGGCCGTTTTTACTCTGATTGCCCACTGCATTATTGGGTCAGATTTGGGCAACGCGGAGACATCGAGGGACAGCGTTCTTCCAAAGAAGAGGTTACAACAATGCTTCTGTTAACGAAAACAACACGAACAAGCATGAACCAGATGCTCAATAAGTCATGCACACTAATTACACAAGCAAAAACCAAAATGGCTCTAATGACACCGAGCACACCCTGTTACACGATTCCAAAGTCAATGCATGCGCGCCTGCAAGTTTCGATTGCGTTTCATAATCCTATCCGACGGACCTAGATTGCATTTGTGACGATTACGTAGGCTGATAACGTAACGGTGATTCCCTGAATGAACTCGAAAAAGACGTGGCGGAACTTGCCTTGCAAAATGTCATTTCGCTCATCTTTCATTGATTATTAGGGCACGGATGGTGCAAACCGTTTATGGTGGGTGCAGAGGCGAAGGGAATTAATTCACTTAGAGGCTGGGTGATGTCACATAACAACCAGGGTTGGGCAAATGTTTGTCAGCGTAATAAGAAAATCTGGAAAAATTTGGGTTACAGGTTACTTAGAAAAAATCTGTAGTCAGGCTGACGGAGTTAATGAGATTTAAAATACCAGACCAGAAGTCAATCTTAACGTCTGAATAGATATCAAACGAATGTGAAATGGACCAAAGGACTAACGGCCAGGCCAAGGACAGGTGATAATCATTTATATTTGGCGCAGGTAAGTGCATTTGTTCCAAAACTGTTCTCGCCTCCAAAATTAAATGTGCCTTGAGATTGGATGATAATTTGTATGGGAATTCGTTGGGTCAGTTTTGTGCTTTTTTTCCTAGCTGTCCTAATTTTATTATGAGCGATTCGTGGGAAGATGCGCCTATCGCTTCTTGCTTCCAATTGCACCACGTACTGTTGACATATGTTCTCTTAAATACGGGGTGAGACAACTGTGGGCTGTAGAGTCCATTCTAGTGGACGTTGATACTACCACCTCTTTCGATATGTATAGTGTTCCTTAAGTTGTTTGTGCACTTGATAGCTGATTTCAACCTACATTCGATAAGGTCTGAGTAGCTGCCTTCCTGAAAAAGCAAAGCATGTCTATATTATACGGGTTGAGATAAGCAGGCCCGGCATCTATATCAGTGAAGCGCGTAGGTTAGTCGTTGTACAGCTGTCACATGTAAGAATTGCTCTTCCTGTACTCCTGTCAGTCGTGGCAATTCGGCGCATTCTGCAAATGGTGCATGCACTAGTACGCTACTCTGGACAGTAAACACAGTCTCCGAAAAACCACGCTGACTGAACCGCGCCCCTTCGTGGTGGGTAGGCCTCATAATAAAGTCCAGCTGTGAGCTGTTCCTTCAAATAATCTTGGTAGGGATGCCCTCGACCTAACAGTAGTCCACAAATTGACAGACGTGTTAAGAAGGAAAGCGATGTTGAACCCTAAACATGTGGCTGAACAAATTAGTTGATTCAGAAACGAATTAGCTGTGAAGAAAACGGAGTTCAGCTGGATTCGAACCAGCGACAAGAACAACACGGCGAAGCGCGCTACCAGCTGAGCTATAAAGTCACGCCGGAAGCTCGGGATTTCACGTTTGGACTCGGTTACCCACCCAAAACACTGTCTCATATGGAATCCATCAGATTAATCGGAGGATTGATTGCTCGGCAGGATTTCATCATCGGTTCATACTGGAATTCACCAACATCACTGTTGAGCGTGGAAATAACATGAATGCTGAAGGATATGGTAAATTTGATGATTTATATAACTAATTGCGAAAAATCTAAACGTTTTTGGATTCAAGCGCGTGTTGTTTGAGAAATCCTGTCGGGGAAGTCGATCCCCTGCGTCATTTCGTGGATTCCATATGAGTGGTTTGGGTGGGTGACTGGGTCCAAGTGTGAAATTTCCAACCTCCCGGTGTAGCTTTGTAGCTTAACTGATAGAGCGCATACCGCGTCTGCGCATGCTGTTTTTGTGGCTGGTTCGAATCCAGCTGTAGCCCAGGTGATTCACAGCTGGGTCTCCTCTGATCCACTGCCACATGGGTACAGTTTCGCTACTGAATAGGATATAGTACCGAAGTAAGTAGCCTCCCCATCAACAGCTTGGACGTTCGAGGATTTTTAACCTAGCAAAAGGCACCTACAACGTCTGTTCAGTAGAATGATCAAAGTTTCCAAAACACAACGACGTCAATACCGACCGACTTGCGGTTTCTTCCAACCAAAGCGCTAGATAATCCGTTGACATACGAAATGAGTGACTCAACCAGCAAAGGTTACCTCGTCTATCGGTCGCAAGCTTGTGAGTATACTTCCAGACAACGAATAGTCTCTCAATCAGCATTACGTCTAGAAACATCAACTACGTTTCAAATGTGAATCTGATGTTTCTATGAAGTGTAGTCAGGCTAGCATGCAACTATAAGTATTTGTGCTTAGAATGAACTGTCGAGAAAGATATCCTGAATATATCTGTTACCAAGCGGAACCTGTCGTGTTTTGTTTAACGTTCACTGTGTTAGGTTACACTTGGTCTCAAACACTTATTACAACCTCATCCATCTGCTTATACTAAGGTCAATCAAAGAGAAATGACACACTTCAGACAAAGATTTGCAGCGATCTACTTCTCGGGGGGAAATTTTAAGCTTCAGGCTATTCGTATTCATATACTTATGAATGATACTAGTCATTTTATGAACGGAACATTTGGAATCAAAAATTAAACGTAGAAAGAGGGCGTTGCCGCGCGTCTATTATTATCTCAGATCGAGTCAACGGACTGAGAAGTATGTTCAAGACTAAATCCACTGAGTCAAAAACGCATGGGCGTTTTTCAGTACGAACGAAGTACGCACAACGATTACCAGACGCGAAATGAGAATACGAATAACTGGGGGAGACCAACGTACGGTATACAGATCTTACAATAGTTCTCAACCAGTGCTCAACGTCACCGATAGGCTGATGTAGCTAGGGCGACTGAGGATCCGGGCGTGTGAGCAAGTCGGAGGTGTGCATTGGCGCGCGTAGGCGGACGAATATGCGAACAAACAAACGCGGTCGCATGCAGCAAGCAGACGGGGACAGTGAACTAGGATGTGAACTAGGATTTTAGGAAGGATTTCACACATCGTACAGCAGGCAGACTGGGGTTATCCAGGTCGCTACAGTTTGTTTCAGATAGCTGTCGAACAGGTTGATCATTAAACCAGCTTACCATAGACTATGGATATCAGCGGCATGCCTCACTCCAGTGGCTGCGAAACAGAGATCCTTTAATGAAATGTTGATTTAAGGCATTCTTATTAATGGCATCTGTTTAACGCGACTGTCAAATCCTTGGAACTTTCAATCCCATCGCGATTGTGAAGTGATTTGGTAGTTTGAACCAAGCGTAATTGGGCAGGCGCATACGTACGGGATATAACAGATTCCAATTTGTGTCTGATATGGTTTGCCAAATGATCCCCTCTGAATTGTAAATTAGAAACATCTTTCTTGTGAGCCGTTTGGACTGGCTCATTGCGTTTGCACACTATGCTGTGAGTGTCTGTGAACTTTTCAGTATGTCCTCTTGCCACTACCGTTTTTCTTAGTATCTCTTGCTCCGTCTGCAGCTTATCAGGGGTGCTGATACCCTTGGTTCTCTGAAATATTATTTTGGCCAAACCCCGTTTGTGTGCTACCGAGACAAAGCACGAGAACTGAAGATATTGTCCGCCCCATGTTGCTTTGCCATGGACCGATCGCTGTGATGTCCAACTCTCACGTTAGGTGATGAGTACATCCAAAGAGTCGTGAATCTCACGATTAGAGTTAAGAAGTTCAAAAAACGAAATGATCAGCATTCGTAAAAATCAAAAATATTACTAACATACTGTTTGCACAATAATGCCCCGGCAATATTACCTCGGAATTGCCGTTCTATCACATAGATAGCCAAAATTGTGAAATAGGTATTCCGCTTGAACATCTTAAGGATATCATCTTACTGTGTACAGAAAACATCAGATTCACTTTTGAAGAAATTCCTTATAGACAAGTAGACGGAGTGGCTCTGGGTAGTCAGTTGGATTCAAAATTATTCAACATCACGGGAATGATAGAACCTTGTTCCATAGGGCCACGATTACTTGCACCTCTGGTAAGCTGCAGACGGAGCAAGAGATACTAAGGAAAACGGTAGTGGCAAGAGGACATACTGAAAAGTTCACAGACACTCACAGCATAGTGTGCAAACGCAATGAGCCAGTCCAAACGGCTCACAAGAAAGATGTTTCTAATTTACAATTCAGAGGGGATCATTTGGCAAACCATATCAGACACAAATTGGAATCTGTTATATCCCGTACGTATGCGCCTGCCCAATTACGCTTGGTTCAAACTACCAAATCACTTCACAATCGCGAACGCAGTTCATCGGACTCTTCTATCTCTCACGTTGTTTGTCAGTTCATTTGCAGTTGCCGTAACATTTACATAGACTGAGTAGATGGACAGCTACCCCGGTGAGTAGCACAACAAGTCCCGAACTTGTTAAAACAACATGACACAACAACCTCAAATCAGTGAATCCATTGCTCGAAACCCCGTATCATCGATTGCTAGACACTTCATGATAACAGGTCATCCGGTTGACCCGCGTAGATCGTTCGAAATATTATTGCGAAATCACACCTCGAAGCTACTGGCCCTTAGCGAAGCTATGTTGATTAGAACTCACCAGCCGGTACTATGTGCACAAAACTGGTTTGTATGCGTGTTCATACTCTGTCTATCTTTATTTATTTGTTATATATAGCTTGCATGTTTTACGTTTGCGACTGACGAGAGTAAACGAAATGTGAACAAATCGCAACATACGTCTTCTTTCTGCACCGATGAAGTTGTTAAAGGAAATTGGGTATTTCAAGTACACTGTAAAAACCCTGAGCAACAAAAAGTGCGAGATACACATATGCAATCGGGATTTAAAAATGTGCCGTGGGGTGGGAGATAGCAGAGTAAGGAAATCCCCTTGAACGGTCCTCTGACGCGTTGTTAAGAGATTCAGCGAACATGTTTAAGTATTCCAAAATGTACGAAGTGCAGACACACACAAGGAATAAACAGCCTGAGGGTATTGGGAAGCTCACCCGGAATAGAAAAAGAACGTTATACTATTTCTAAAAACGTTTTCGAGAGGACGATTTTTCACCCCAGTGACGCCAATATGCTGCGAAAGTTCTGAAACTCAACGTGAAAAGTCTTATGCGATGCACGCACATATAAAAATCGTTAACAGGACTAATGGAAACGCTTATGAATGATACACATGTCCATAATGATAGTCATAGTTCGGCGTGCAAATAAATGACAAATCAGTTAAGGTGAAACAGAGTGGGTAAGTGTGGTGTCGGTGGTACTATCTGTTTTGTAATTCCGCCATGGTTTTCTCAAATGAGGTGGACAGTTCTCCGTAAACTTGCGTAAGCCACCGCACATGACCTAACAAAGCGTTAGGTATAGTGCTGCAAGAGCAAATGGACAGTGGAGATAGAATTTGATTGTGCGCCAAGGATAGAACGAGAGTGACTTAGGAGCAGAGACCGTGATGCTAAGTGTGTCCCCGCATATCAACACTAGGTAACGCAGATTCCCAAGCCGACTGAGATTTGCAACAGTAGTTGCTAAACTCGTGATGTGAACGACGAATTTTGTCTCTGGATCGGTCATGCGCGTTGAATGTGCCGTCGTAGATGATGAGCGCGTTGATGTGTTCGAAGAACGGTAAGTCCCAGAATATCAGGATGAGTATTTACATACTGAATATTGTGCGGGAAAGACCTATGGATGACTGGTGCTGAAGCAGATGTTGGTTGTTTGAACCGTGAGGTCGTTCAATCTTAGGTGTGCACCACGTTACTTACGACTGTAACAGCAACACTGTGGGAGGATGCCTAACAGGTGTGTTAGAAAACCAGAGCTGCCGACCACTAAACAACAAAGGATGTCACATGCTCAGTTGATGTGTCGGTGGCAGTCTGGCGAGAGGATTCGATGTCTTGATAGGTTAGTAAGGCCGTGTTCACTTGGGTCCCGTGCTGGATTAGACAAAGTTGATAGTTGGGGAAGCAAACACGCCTACGCAAATCGGAACGGAAAAATCCTCCACAAAAGTGATGAGTATCCGTAGCGACACTTAAAGTGTTGATGGCATGCACAAGTAACGAGCTCAGATGGGACGACATCTACAGCTAGGTAACGACGTGCATGGCAATTGAAACAGATGTGAGTAGAAGCCAACAAAAACCTGCTGAAATGCTTGGAAGCGAGTGGTTAAGCGTATCTGACGGTAATGAGATTGTGGGCAATCGTCGGAAGTTGCTTGGCCGTAAGAATAGATGCATATCCACCATTAGGTTTGCAACTAAAGCAATCAGATGAGAAAGGATGCGTGAAGCGACGGAATCGTATTCTGACCCATGGAGATTTCCAGTCAAGTCAAGTAAGTAGTACGCCCTATGCACCCTGAGAAGTGTATTTTCGGGTTTCTACATACTCAGATCCTCAGCAAATGGAAGACAGTTTAATGAGTATGCTTGAGTTAAAAATTAACAATAACCATGAAACTCGTAGAAGAGACACGGAGTGGTCACCATGGGCAGCAATAGCGTTGAGGGTTATAGCACCACCGGAAACCTTGTGCAAAAAACGCCGTCGCAGGAAAATGCAGGCTGAGGAAAATGTGGCTGAATTTTAAAATACGTATACGACGGCAAAGCGTATGTACTATGAACACAAATGCGTTAAAAGCAATGATTAATGATGTCCACGAAAAATACAATGACAGCAATAATAGGTGATAGACACGTTCGAAGTGGAATTCATGTAGAAATGCATATGATTTAAGAAGACCTGAAACCATAACGGACACAGGTGGGAAGCGTTTACAGAACAGGCTCGCTAATTTACAATAGTGAGCCAGAAGAAACGCGATATGAAAAAGGTTCCTCAGTTGAGGTCCCTGACCTATACTGTTACCTTGATGTAGTAGCCAGGTTTGTGTGCCGTTTTGATCCGGCGGGGTACGTTGACTACGAATTCCATCCTTTCACGTGCAATTTTGTCAGACAGGCCGATGAGGAGCAGTCAGACGAAAAGAAGATGCACTCGCTCGGTTATAGGCAGCACTACTGACTGCGTATGAGTGCTTAGTTAGTGGGGCATGCCCCTATGGGCGTGAAGAACTTTTTTATATTTGTGGCACTGCTATCCACTGTGTCACGAAGAAGGGGGTTAGAAAAGGTACCCTCGAACAAAGACAAAACAAAGCCCAACGGATGATCGCGATCACATGCGTATTATCCAATACGGTCGGGAAGCATCCGGTATCACCCAAAAGCCTGATGTAGCTTCGAATATGTCCACCGTGTGCAGCAGTGAGCAGAATCACACATTAATTTCTTAATCAATGTTGGGCTATGTAAGCCCTATAATGCCAGGTGAGTCAGACGCTTCAGTCATTGGCTCCAGGTAGGGCCCTCCAAGGAAACCCTGTATCGTATTGTCTCGCAGGTCAAGCTTTTGAATCAAAGACTCTGAGTGAGGTCCTCGAGCCAACCGTCTATCACATCATAAACGAATGGGAAGCATCGGAAGTATTCGTTCTTCTGACAGTGACGCCATTAATCCACTACGACTTCCTCTTATTTTGCCTCGCGAGTTCTCTGCTTTCGACGGGACTTCGGGCAACACTGTTTTCTAAGGCTAAGACAACCGATAAACACTGGCGCTTTCAATATCCGAACACTGCCAAATCCGTCAGCAAGCTGGAACTTGATGTGTGCTGTGAGTCGGAAACCAGAATATATTATTCTAGCACCGGTATCCACTTGAACTCGCGGACCAGATCTCCCTTCCCTTTTCAAGGATCGTGGAGAGAGGTTGATATCAAAACTGACGAAACTCCTTCAGACGGGTTTCGAAAACAGAGAGGTACGTCGTGATTGGTGCCTATCAACAATGATTCCCGTTTTCAGAAACGGAACCCGAGGTCTATATGACAAAGACGGAGATCAGTCTAGTATCTGTTGCGTCCAAGTTACTCACTGGCCGTATTTCACGTCGTCTCACTAGGCCCAGAAAAGGCCAGATATGCGAAGAATGGATAGGACTTCGATCAGGTCGAGGGCACGCTGATCAGTTTTTACCGTACCACGGATCCTGGGAAATCGACACACCTACGGGCTGTCGACGGTCGTGGTGTTTTTATACTTAAAGGCTGCTAGTAGCGTTCTGTGGATCTGTGTTCTTCGCAAGGGATTACTACGGAAATACGTGAATCTGTGTAGATCACTCTACGCTCACCTTGCAAGCATGGTTAGGATTTAAGGACAACTGACTCGGGCGTTCATCACTCCCATTGGTGTTCGACAAGAGTGCGCGATTCCCCCTCCTGTTCAATTTGGTCATGGACAACATTCTGGAATGTGCGCTTCAGGAGTCCATTCAGCTTGGTGTTGAGCTCCCTCTTGGGGCTAGGTTTACCGACCTAGACTCTGTGTCCGAGACATGCAGACCATGCTGAAGAAGGTGAATGGCCCGCCTGATTTCTATTGAATACGCTTCGCACCTTCAAAGAGTGAAGTGCTGCTTAAAGGCTGTGGAGACTGGACGGTTTCGCATATTTGGGTAGCACTATCCCATCACCGGTGTCATGTGTGCTGTCAAACAGACGTCCGGTTGTCTCTGAAAGGAAGGGTATATAGTGTTTGTGTACGTTCCGTTTTGCTTTATGGTTCGCAAACGTGATCTTTTCGCAATGAAGATATAAGCAGATTTGCTGTGTGTCACCATCGTTTTTTCCGTGAATTAGCCCAAATCAAGTGGACTTGTCGCATGAGCAATACGGCCGTTTACCGACGTGTCATCACCAACAAGGACAGCAATACGAGTGATTGGCATTAATGCTTAACCGCCACACAACCACGAAAAGAAAAGGCAAACGCTGTTCAGAAAAAGAATATCAGGGGAGACAAAAGAAGCGAACCACTGAAAACAGCTTCATTCACAAACAAATATTCAGGATCAAGGTACCTACAACTTGCAAACAAATGGACGAACAGTAAGTGAAAGTAAGGCGTCATCAGCAAGCCAGTTTTCTTACGGCTCCCGCTGTCAATAAGTGTATTTACTTCACAGACAACACGGAAAAACAACGACAACATTCACGCCACCGATACCGACCGGCCGCTGTCTCACCTAACGTCTCCAACCACTGACTCGGTGAGTCGCAAGGTCTGCAGCTTGGGACAAGAACCCGACTTACAGTGGTCACCCCCCTCGTGAACGATCTTATTTCTCTACGTCAGGTCATCATCTGTTCACCTCACATTTTACGCGAGTCGATTGCAGCGTCGGCAAAGAGTCTACAGTGTGGCAGACTGCTAGTTGACAACCTAGATGCATGGTCTAACCATGTAAATCTGGATGTATTTAGGGACTGAATAAAAGAATTCGTTTGATGATTACCACCAAACTTGAACTTCTCTCTGTTTATTAGTTGGTGCTACCAGATATGAGCGATCGAACGCATACATCAGCGGTCAAGTCCGTGAAGAGGGTTCACGTCTTAGACCCTGAAAGGACATGCTTCGCTAGTGTAAAATAATACAGCCCTCATTGTCGCCCCATATATGTGCCCCTCAAGCCTCAGAGATATCTGCCTATCGCCAGGGGTACTCCAGAGTAGCGTTCTGTTTTATTCCCTATACCTCCGCCGCCGATGATGCAGCTTTCCAGGTAAACAAATCGGTCAGCAACCTCCGAAACTTCATTATACAACATTAAATCAACTCAATAACATTAGTCTTCCAGATTAACTTTACACTTTGAGGCTGCACAGCACATTGCGAAGTACTTAGCAGTGTCGAGTAGCGCACAAAAGTGTGTTACTTGAAAGTTCTCAAACAGCAAAACCTTGCAGTCAGCATAATCAATATGTCAGTCTTCCATCGGGTATAGGGTCCATGCCGGCGACTTGCTGGTATCGTACAGGGTCCTACATTACATCGTCTACAGCGAAATCAGACAAAAGTGGTGAAAGTACACAGCTCGTGGCGCTGAAACTGTGAGACAGTTCACCGTAAACCGTAACGTGAACTGGAGTGTGGGAATAAAGCGCCGACAATATGTACACATACTTGGTCGGCACACCGGTGCGTTTAAACGACTGTAACAGCGTGTCTCGATCCGCCGGATCGAACGCATTTTTTTGTGGTCAAAAAATATGGCGAGTGTTGGACGGCGGTACATATGACGCTGTTCTAGAATTCAGCGAAAAGTAACAATCTGGTCAATGAATCCTCGCTCAAGGCGAAACCCTGTCTGTTCTTCTCTAATGCTTGCCTCCCAAACTGCAGTGAGTTGATTAAGTATAATGGATGCTAGAACCCAAGTAATTACTGAATTCAAGCTCCCAAACTACTTTGTTGAATATGGGAAGTATTATCGAGTGACCCCAGCACGGAGGGACGGTTTCCGTCGTCCACACAAGTTGAAACAACTGCGCCAATACCCCTAATAAATCCCCCCAGCTTTCTCTTAAAAGCGCCAGCACGATATTACCTGGGCCAGCAGCCCCATTACTTCTGAGAACCGAAATACAATGGCGTGCCTCAATCTCAGTGGCTGGCGCTGAATCTACCGCCCAGAGTGTTACACTACAAATTTGCGGCGGCGACACAGTAGAAGCACGAAGTCAGCCAAATTGATTCTCAAAGTGTTCCGCCCCCCGCAATGACAACTCACCAACGCATGATCTGAATCCAGGTACGTTCCCCAGTAAGAATGGAATCACGTCACCTATAACTAACGGCCATGTGGTCTATCTGAAACCAAACATGGTTCGGAGGAAGAAGACTCAAAGTATGACAATGACTCGCACCATGTCTCGAACTAGTGACGGCCAAAAGTAGATTATGCACATCGCACAGCTGTAACAGTCACCTGCCATTATCCGGGCGATGTGATGTTATCCCAAACCTGCCACCTAAATGACATTCGGCGTCACCAAGGAGGCCGACATAGGAATTCATATCTCCGGCAACAGTGTCTATACTAACACCATGTGTTGACCGATGGAGGGCGGGCAGTTTCGAGTAAAAGTCGTCCATGATGGCGAATTCACTAGTCAGCTGGAGCATAAAAAGACCCATCGAAAAGATTTCCGAAATTTATGCGTCTAGGGTGGCTTTAACAGAACCTGCCAAGCGGACGACAGAAAGTCTACTGTTGGAAGGAATCCAAACTACCAGTGCGACTGCGGCCGTCGCGCTGAGAAAAACCTACTCCAGCCTGGCCGGCATGTAGTCCGGGAAGCTCACAATGCGTAATCAATGGGTCAACCGGTTACGTTGCACAACCTGCGATAGTTGAGTTACGTACTCCACCTGCCATAACTGTTTGCCTTACCGGGCATCAAATTCTGAAACCACCAACAGTCGGATGAAACCGCGTGATGGTCAGGTGATAACGCGGTCACAAAATATGGTGACTCAGACTAATCTATTGAGCAAAAAGAGTAGGTGTTGATTTTCTGGCTGGGGTCTTCGTGATCACTCAAATCGTTGGTTGGTGGAGTGAGGTTGCTATCAGAACTAACAAAACTTCTGCAGACGATCTGGGAGACTGAAGAGGTACCTCGTGATTGGTTGGTTTTCAAAAAGGGGTCCCGAAGTCTATGTGACAACCACAGAGGCATCAGTTTGGTGTCTGTTGCGTCCAAGTTACTCACTGGTCTCATTTTACGTCGGCTCACTAAATCCAGAGAAAGTCAGATACGCGAAGAACAAGCAGGAT
>QNGE01002915.1:82282-99364 GCA_008508345.1 Paragonimus westermani
TGCGGCAGTTCGCCGGCGCGTATTCCGGAACGTTCGGGATGCGCGATCAATTGGTAAACTAATTAGATCGCACAGCTTGCGATGGTTGGGTCACGTGCTCCGTATGCCAGCTGAGCGTCTACCGTACTGGGCATTATATACGGAGACCACAACAGTTGGGTAAAACCGCGTGGTGGTCAAGCAACAACGTGGTCACGAAATATGAAGACCTTGACTGCTTCATTGAGCGAAGTGGGCAGGCATCGCTTGCCTGGCTGGGGTCCTCGTGATCACTCAAACCGCTGGTTAGAGACGCTATCCGAGATGGCGGTGTGTCGCAATCAATGGCGCACATGTATCCATACCATTTCTAGTTCTCCCGCTTAGTTTTCTTTAATATTTGTTGACCTTCGTAGTAATGTTTCCTTCTAGGATATTCCACGTCAGTGTTGAGGTGAGCGGCGGCCCGAGTCACAGTACCTTTGTTCAGGTTCATGGTTGTTATGATCATGATGATGATGATGGTTAGAAACACTATCCGATGTGGCAGTATGCCACAGTCAGTGGTGTATCTGCATCAATACCATTTCTAGTTCCTCCACTTAGCCTTGTCTTAGTATTGTTTAACCTTTTCAGCAACTTTTTCTCTTAGGATATATCACGTCACTTTTGAGGTTATCGGCGGTCCGAACCACAGTACCTTCTAGTCAGGCTCATGGCTGTTATGGTGATGATGATCAGCAGAGGTCACCGATTTGAAACTCTACCTGAATGCGAAGGCTGCGATCAAATGTGAGTGATGTTCGACTTGAAGTTATCAAAATCCTCGAATACTGATCAGCAGTCTAAAATATCGCCTAGCAGGTTTAGTGGAGTCGGAAATTTCGACCTGTCTCAGAGGTCTTAGTCACGGAGTTGTCGACTAGAGTTAATAGGACAACTACCGCTTCCCCAGTCGACATGATCGGGTAACCTGATCGTCATATGAAAGCGGAAGTGATTGAGCGTCCAGATGTGCTAATTCGCTCCGGCCTGATGTAATGGTGCAGTGGTCAACACGATTGCCTCGCAAAGGGGTGGCCAGAGCTCTAGTGCCGACCATGGCAAGGGTCTGCACTACTGATGAGCCCTAACAAGAGCGAAACTCGAATCTAGGGCTTCTGTTCGAAAAAGGCTGACCGGAAATTCTTTCTGAATGCGAAGAATGTGATCAAATGTGAGCAATGTTCAACTTGAAATTAACGCAAGATTCGTTAATCCATTTAGCCATTAGTAGTTAGTTGGCAAAGTTTAATGTCATGCATTCTCATCCGCAGAAGTGCAGTAAATGAGAAAGGGGTACGCGCAGTTGTTATTAGTAGTTGAAGGAGCACTGTTCGCAACATTGACCTTAATAGTAAAACGAGGTTTGTAAATTTACCGTAGCAAACATTACACACTAAAGCAACGTGTCAGGCGTGGCTGAGGAAGATGCCAGATAGCCTCGTGGATAACAAAAGGAATTAGGTGGAATTCTGTGACAATCCGCTCCGCTACAGGACCCCGAACGTCCCAGAGCACAGCGACGGAAAGCTGTTGAGACGCCCTATACTCTGCGGTACCAAATCCAATCGAGGTTGTCAGCGAGCACTGAATGGATCAGTTAACTCGACAAAGACATGACCTTAGACCCGCGGAGAATCCCTGTGCTATCCAAACGTGTGCGGAAGTTGACGTGTTTGAAGTAATCTGCTGAAGAGGTCAAGTGTGGTGACAGTACTCTGTTCCCACAACACGACGAAGCACGCTCAGCCGTTCTAGCAAAAACTACTCGATAATGGAAACTAATATGGTGTCTTTCGTTTTGAATCTAGGTGTGAATTTTCCGATGATACAGCACACATAACACAGGGTTTACTACGTTACTGGCATAGGTGACACAGTTCAATGTCAATGACAACATATACACGTTGGGCTAGTAGTGTGGTGGACAAAGGCCTCAGCATTACAGATCAATAGAAAGAACAACGCGAAGAAAGCCAAACCTGATTACAAATGCTGATTAGCTCGCTTCTTCAGGAGACACTTACCAGAAAACACTAACATACATTAGTGTCACGCCGAACTCCGTTGGCAGCTGGACGGAAAGAAAAACAACTCAGTTGGGGGTAGATTCGCTCCTAAATGGAACGCAATTTCTCATTTGTACACTGGTGCCGATTTGGTCCACATACGATGGAATGCACGAATGAAGAAGACGTGTATGACCAAACGAGAAATGATGGTTTGATGGATGAATGGCATTTACTAACCAATCACGTACACGATCTGTGCTGATGTAAACAGTAAAGCTCTTTACTCAGGATAAGTAAGTGAACGAGTAGCATAAAGGTTACGACAGGGCTTAAACTCGTCAGTTTGTACGGGCGGGAGATAAAGTAATTGAAATTCTGAGATGGAGCTTAGTGTCAAGTAAAGAAGTGGCAGGTAGTAAACGTGTTGCCCTCCTAGCGTGGATCGTGAAAACATTCGGCACAGATCAATAAAGAGAACACTTAAGAAAAGTCTGAAACTAATTACAACTGGCGGTTAATTCGACTTTTCAGCAGACACCCTTCAGAAAATGTTGATGAAATGTTGTGGGTGGATAAGTATACATTGATTGGTTTCCATTGTGGTTTGTTTGATCGGTTCATTGTGACACCGGTTGACATATTCTCATATTCAGCCAACCACTTTTACTGGCCTCGAACAGTCACAGTAATGGAGTGCAGCTGACTGAAGCTAGTCTGTCCCCAGTCATGCTATTCTGGGAGTACAACAGCCAACAGATCCATACGTCATTCACATGAGGCGGGTTATCACGTCCGTTTCACACCTAAATAACTTGAAACCAGAGTAAATTTGCAATGGTTTGCCACCCAGCCCGGTTACTGTCTGCTCAAGTTTGGGGACCTCAATCGACCAATTGCTCTGAGCTTGTCTTCAACTGTCATAACGAGCATCGGACAGTTATTCAGATGGTCACCGTTTCAGCACCCAAACAGGGACTAAC
The DNA here is from genome assembly GCA_008508345.1 of Paragonimus westermani. Classification (NCBI taxonomy): domain Eukaryota; kingdom Metazoa; phylum Platyhelminthes; class Trematoda; order Plagiorchiida; family Troglotrematidae; genus Paragonimus; species Paragonimus westermani. The sequence continues at coordinate 85,296 of QNGE01002915.1, forward strand.
TCGGCTTACTCAGCCTTCCCGATGATGACAACGGCGGCTAGAGAATAAGCCGCCTCAAGTAGATCGCTTACATACGTACAGATAGATGATCGGTTTGCTAGAGGTGTTGACCCTGTGCGTTTTACGTCTTACAGGTACCCTTACACACTCGGTGTTCAATGCATACATGTGAAACATTGTAAGCATAGACAGCTAGAGTCCCCAAAAACCTGCACACTGAGTACAGGCAACCTAGTTTTATGAACCCTCTGTACCCGGCGGATGTGTCCACTCATCATCAAAGAAAGCAATACATCAGCAGTTCGTGCTTACATCACAATCCTGGTCAAGGGAAAAGGAAGGAGGGTACCTAATGAATGAAAACAAATATGGCTACACTTAAGTAATCAGTAACTAGGTGCTTATATCTTGAAAGCAAACAGCCGGACTGTAAGTGAAAATAAAGCGTCCACTCACTTCGTACGGGTTCGACCAAACTGTTTGTCAGCCAATCTATCTGCATACTAGCCGTCAGATTTCCTAGGTCACTGAAGCCTACAGAAGGCCATTAGAACACATCAAATTGAAATCAGGGTATACTTACGTCTATATTCAAACATTCAGCATCAAGGTGCCTACACCTTGCAGACAAACAACCAAAATGTGATGACGCCTCATTTTCACTTACAGGTCGGCTGCNACATTCAGCATCAAGGTGCCTACACCTTGCAGACAAACAACCAAAATGTGATGACGCCTCATTTTCACTTACAGGTCGGCTGCTTGTTTGCAGGGTGTAGGAACACTGACGCCGAATGCTTGAATGACAAAACTATTTTTAGTAATTAGGTCTGTTCTCATCCTTTTCTTTCATTATCTCTCTTTCTGTACAGAGTTCGGTTTTTCATAGTTGTGTGGCAGTTAAGCACCAGTGGGAGCCATTGATGTATTGCTGTCCACTATGAAGATGCGTGCGTGAGATCGACACACCTCACACCGAAGAATCTATAGAGCCGGACCTCACAGAGCGTGCCAAGTGGGTGACACAGAGCCTGAGGCTAACCTACCAGTGAAATCGCGGCTGTAGCGCTGAGAACCACACCCAACCCAACGTAATCGGAAGCAGCCGTCGTAGAGTCACCCAAGGTGTACAAACACGGCCGAGTAGACAGGATGGATGTGATACGATGTCAACTGTGTCCGGTTCTAATTTGCGACAGGCATCAATTTTCAATGAGTTCAAGTCCGAGCAAGGGCGGCCTGCTGACCGGTGGCCCGGAATGCGAAATTTGGAAGCACGTACATTGACTCGTACTCTGGACCTAGGTGAATGGCGAAGGAAGCAACAGACTGAGTGGTATGAGACGTGACTTACCTGAATAGTGTTAATATGGTTAGTTAAATCTTTTGTGAAATCTGAAGGATTACAAGAAACGACGGTTAGCAGAGGTCCACGGGGTAAATTGAACAGAACGATGGGGGGAGGCATCAACAACACATTTTTGCCTTGTCCTATACAACAGACAGGGCCTTAGTTCACAGTCCGAGATCGTCGAAGTGTGAAGTTATCATTGTACTGAGTACTCACTGATCCCAACAATCGTCTTTCGGGGTACTGAGTAGCGTCGAGACCGAAGTTTACGATCAAGCCAGAGTTGGGATCGCACTGAATTTCGAAGAAAACTCAAGCTATATCGGCTACATACTCGTGAAGGATCGATTACATTCGTCAGGCCTGGCATGTTGGTTTAGGTTCGTTAATCCAAACCGAAAAAGGGTTCGCATCTATCATATCGGCGTTTACACCAACGGAGTTGTCCTGATGCCATAAAAGATGTCCTTACTGATGTTCGGAAGCAAACAACGCATTCAGACGTCACTGTTCTAGCAAGTAGCTTGAATGTTAAAGCTGGTTGCGTTTTTTTGTAGACGCGAGGCGGCTAAGCGTCATGTTTTTTGATTGAGTACAACGCACAGAGTGGTGAGTGACTGCCGAAACAAGTGCACCACGCGACTGTCTCATTTTACCACAGAAAAAGTACACTATCACCTCCCTGCACTCTCCAATCAGTTACAGGCAGCGTCCATCTGTTAGGGATTAGTGCATTTTAGAATTTTTACTTGTATTCGGATAACACGGTTATTCGTGCTCGTTTCGTTCTGTCATTTCGCCGCTCTTGAGCATCGGCCCATTAACTGGTACCCGGTCGAAAGTGTAACAAAACTTTATAAGGTGATAGTGGCTGGCAAACTGTCTGGATGAGGTAATGCGAAGCTATCTAACGAACGCCGGAGACACTGGCAATGACCACGAGAGCTTGTTGTCAAGACCTAATTTTTTGAAGAACTGTCTGAAATAGAATTGGATGTAGTATCGATGAATCCAGCCAACTTCGCAAAAGTCCTTCTGGCTCTGAGTATGTCAAATAAATTTGATAAAGTCAATCTGACAAAAAGTTTCGGCACAAACTGACCATGAACTGAGCGAACGATTGACAGACGAAACGAACTGGTGTCAGGGAAGAGCAGAATACCATCTTCTTCAGTATCTGATCGTGTTGATTGTCAAGGTGGTGAGGTCCTACGCAAAAACCAGTTCAGTTATCACCAGCAAGTTGACGAGGAAGACAGTATGCAATATGCGTTTGGAGAATCCAATGGTTTGTGTTGGATTTCTTCTTGACACTGAACTAACCGATATGGAGTGCAGTCGACGGTATCCTACGTGATGACCACGCCGAACTGGATGAACCGGGATGGCTTACTAGGTGTACGTTTCACATCCTCAATGTGTAAATTGCTGCTTTGAGACAGATAGATGATGTGGTTGGATCGGCGACGGCTGTTCATGTCAACTGAGGCAAAAGACAGACGACCTACATCCTTTCGGTCAATCAGACCAATAAAGCAGTTGGAACAAATTCTGTTTAGAACATTATTCATTTCGTTGAACAGGGTCTGGGGGTTAAGTCAGTATCACACCACCAACGTACCCATTGACTTTCTTAAAATCAGGAATTGTGCCAACTGCTGCACAGTTAAACTGCCGCATTCAAAAGAGTGAATAAACGAAAAACTCATCACCTCTTACCCAGCATACCTTTTAGACTTTAGAAACCCTACTCTGAGCCGTCCGTCTTCCAAACCCAGAACAACCATCGAACTCTATAGACAATAGCCGGGCATGCTCGATTCACGAGGCGGTGTATGGTTCTTATCAAAGCGGGTAGTGCAGGCATCTTCGATGTTCGCATTTTAGCACACAAGGCTAAACAAGTTGACCTCCCTTTAACGCTGCATTAATCAGACGCCGGTGTTCATTACAATTCAACAGCAACAACATGGGATGGTTATCAAAGTACTGAATTGGTAGTGCGAATGTTCACAAGACACTGGATGCACAGCAACCTCTTCTACTACAATGTGATTTGGCTAGGGTAATTTGCTGACCCAGAGGGAATGCTGAGGGACACTTGGAAGCTTTCAGGGGGAATCGCATCGGACAAACCAACGAGGAACTACCAGGTGACTTCACGGAGTCCCATGAGCACATAGGCTATGAGCAGTCGTTCCTTGACTATTCAACAGAACCATTCTTCACAGACGCAAGATATATGCATTCCAAATAAGGAACAGGGTTAGAAAAGGTAGCTTCGAACAAAGAGCATTCCGACAGCCAAATGGTTTACTGCAACAGCCAACCTAGTAGCCAAAAGCTCGAAAACGTGTAATAATGTCTAAAAGCCTCAAGTAGCTTCGAACACAACTAAAGCGTACGTCGCTATTCTATGCATTACATTCACAGGCTGATGTAAACGTCCGCTACCAAGTGAGCCAGGCTCGGAAGCCCAAGAAAACTCAATATACCGTTATCTCTCAGGTCAGGCTTTTGAGTTAGAGACAGCGGGCAGTCAACCGACTAAATATGAAGAGAACCATCGGGAAGTAGCCGAAGCCATCAAGAATCAACCAAACCACCCATTATTCTTTATCCTCTGTTCTTGCTTCCACTTTCTGTTCCTTTAAGCCAGTTTTCAATGGTTGTGCCGTCCGAAAAGTAGGTCACCCAGAGGAACACTGCAGATTGTGGAATCGGAGGTGCGCTGTCTCCGAAACGTGCATTCACGATTGAGATCCCGGCGTTAACCATTTGAATACTTATTTGAACAATACCATAGATCAACGGTCCCTTCTCAGGGTCTCTAATGACGTGAACCTTAAAGCAGAGCAAAAGCCTGCTCAACTACACTTAAATGGGTGTTTGTGTGCAGTCGAACTTAGTACTTCGGTCGAAGTCTGGCAGAAATGCCCTCTAGGATACGCCACACATGCTAAGACAGAGTAAACCCAAACATTACGGGACTTGATGGAAAATTATACACACAGTGGTCGAATCATCATCAAGAAGGTTAAGTCGGGAGAAATTACCGGCTTCTTCACAGAAATAAACCGTAGTTAGTTAACTTCTTCGTCAGTCAATTACAAGCCCATCACCACGTGGACTATGACAGCGTGACCACGGATGTGGATCAAGCCTGGAAGTGTACCCGGTTGCACACCGCAGGTGACGTAATTACCTGTTCAACTTAACGCAGCTATGGTCCGATATGGCGAGTGCCGAATGTAAAAGGACGAATGTCAAACAACAATCTACCCGAGATCTGAACAGAGATCAAGTAGCTTCATCAGCAACAGCAATAACGCGGTTGACAGCAGATTTCGCAACGACAGACGGATTTTTTAATGCCGACAACTTTTTATAGAGCCATTTTGGTTGCGGATACTAGTATCGAACGACCAACTGGCAAAAGATTAACCTTGGCGAATATGGAGGTTGGTACGACGGTTGTAGTACGAACACTGTCAATATTCAAGGCTACCTGAAGACTAAAGAACGTTGCGCAGATGCAAACCCCGTCACCAGGGAAACTTCGCTGTGCGCTCGTACGTCACACGCTCGTAGCGTCGAAATAAACTTGAACATGGATATCCACGAAGTAAACACCCCCCCTGACCTACCTATAGTCAAACTGCGACCTTCCGTGTGATCTCATTTCGATTATTTGCTGTCAACCTGCCAAAATATTACAACGTTATTGACACACTGCGAAGGTTAAACAAAAAGCAGATGAACACCTACCAACAGCCCGTCATTTGGATACTAACAGTCTAATTACCAGTTTTCACATTTCCATATATCACAGAAGGCTACATGCGACCTGCACAACACCATACAGCTTAAATCTAGATAAGTCGCAACAACTGAACCCGAACATGTGATCGAGAGTTGTTATAAGTGATAATCAAGGAATAACTCGACAAATTTACAAAAATTAAGCATGATACTCTAGAGACAAAGTTAGGTGCTGCATTAAAATGGTACCCAGCTAGAATCCTAAGCTTCGAAAGTGGTACAACAAAAAACATCACTCCGAAATACAATTTTATTAACAACCAAATGCAGATGGACTGTGACAATATGGGCGACATAGTAGTGATGTAGTAGTAAAGACAGTATTGCAAGGCGATTATAAAATGTGAAACCGTGAAAGGAAACAAGGTTTTAAAAACCGGATTCAACGAACATACACATCAAAGAATGAATTATACAAAATCTCACGCTCATGGATGAATATTGACAAGTGAACCGACAGTGCATAACAGGGCACAACGAACGACGCACCGGCACGTAAGGTTAGCGGCTCGTTGGCCCTCAAAATGAGAACCTTAGGGCATAAGCGATATACATAGCTTTGAACGTGTGAACCGGGGGGTCACAACTCGAGGGAATGAAAGAGGGATATGTATGCGATGTATGAAATGGATGTGTGAAGGAGTGTTGCTTGAGGTACGGGTTTCAATAACTGACATACAATCGCAAACAGGAGAATGCAAACGCGATCCACAGATCGTTTCTCTGATATACCGGCCACGAAACTACGACAATAAGTGCCATTGTAATGGAAACAACAGAATACTTGAATATAACATCCGATAATGAAAATCAAACAAAGCTCCATAAGGGAATCAGAACCGTTAATGAACTGCTTCCGGGTCGATGGCGTCGGTACTCACATCACCGGCAGCCATGTTGGAGGTTGGTTGTGCGGACACTTCGCTGGTGGCGCAAACTTTGTTTTGCACGTCAATGCCAACATTCTCGGTCACGTCCGCGGAGTCACCTTTGAAAAATAAATGCCAGTAAGAAATCCAACAAACTACACAACTGGTCAATAGGACAACCAGTCTCGACATTTATTTGATGTACACAAAAACCTATCAAACACGAAGTAAACAACATGGGAAAGTGTATGACAATCAACGAACAGTATCATAGACAAACACAAGATGGGACGAACGGAAGAGCGATTTTCAGCACATTCCCCAATAAGTGTCACCCATCATAATGCTGCTCATGCCGAGCCTATGGTTGGGAAAGTTCCAGTTGTTTTACCCCCAACCGATGTGGCAAGTCAACAAGGAGAGAAACAACGCAAACGTAACGGCCCAATGTCAAACCAATGTTCAGATCCTGCGTTGCCCTATCGAATCGGCTAAGATTTCGTAAACAATGCCCTACAGGATATGGCGGGGTGCCATACAAAGGTGCCGAACCAGTGAAGCCAACGGGACACCAGATTAGGAAGACACTCCACGCAATGGTCCTGAAGATCCGCAGTCAAACATGATATACCATTGCACGACATACTAGCCATTTACTGTTAATATTCATTCTTCCAGCACCACTTGGCGCAAGCTGACAGACGCCTTGGCGTAGTTTCAGTTGCAGCATGTGATGGCTTCCGAATTTTGGGCACAAAATGAACGCACTTAATGTCATGATTACAAGGACATCAGATTTTGCCGGACACCTCACTAACCTGTTAGAATGCCTGAAGTTCAAAAAGGCGAAAGTTAGGGTGCACAGAACTGCACGTACGGATTATACAATACAAGTACCAATTTACACTTAAAGTTGAAAGGTATTTCTAGATCGACGAGCCACTTCCAAACGAGTAATGTAACAATGGGTCTTCACTCAAATCGTATCAGTAGGGTATTCAATCATAAAGCTCACTAACACACTTGACTAATGAAAACGACTGTTCTCAACAGAGTAGTCGTCCGTGTTCGTGACAAGTTAACAGTATTTTCCGTTAACCGGAAATGATCTGCTCTATATGGATTTTTGTCCTCCAGCGATAGACGACCGGATGTTTTCCGTTGCTGTTAACACTATATGTCACTGGGAATTTCACGTACAACTTTCCATCAAGTTTGAGCTGAACGAACGTCCGTAAGCTCGATTCGCTTCATTACACTAAAGACAACAGGATCAACAAGAAGTCTTTGGTGTTGACATTATTTTACGTGTTTCGCGGTATCTTAACAAGCGGGCTGAACTGCACTGAACAGAAAAATACTGCTGTACTGCACACTCTGCAAGCAACGCTTCTCTGGGCATGTGCATGCAAACCAAAGCCGCACACGACCTACCAGCGAACGCCACCCAAATGAACTTCAGTGAACGACCGGAAAAACAAGGACGGAAGCCACGTACCATAACCTGTTTTAGTAACGTTTGTTCTAGGCTATTCTACGCCACTGTTGAGGTGAACGGTGGCCTAAGCCACATTACATTCTGGTCCGATTTATGGTTATGATGATAAAGGTATCCGCATGCATACAATAAGCGATCTTCCATGTTTCCGACTGTTGAAGGATGGCTTACTCCCAACCGTGTACTTGGCGATTACATGCACAAACAAAACGGAGCAGTCAACTTGAAAAATTCAGGCATGGCTAGTGAGTACCGTCAATAAAATGAAAAAGTACATCCGTATTAATATCGGACAACTCACTTACCAGGGCTGAGCACATGATTATGGCTATCACCGTTGACTGAAGTAACCACAGCTGATTCGAGCGGTACCACCACCGGAGTGTCACCAGCGGTGGTTACTTCCTTCTGATCATTTGGTTCCTCAGCAGGAGTTATTTGTTTAATTTCCACACTTGTGGCTAAAGGGATTTCATCTTTATCCACTTGTACAAAACCGACCAACAGTTGGCCGTCTTCTCCCTGTACATCAACAGCCGCCTTGACCTCTTCACTGTCGGCTAGAGGAACGTCACTCTTCTCAACAACTTCAAAACCAACGGGTTCTGCATGGGTAAGATCAGGCGCTTCGGTTACAACGGCTGTAACATCAGACTTTTGGTCGATTTCAGCATCTATAAGGTGGTTTTCTGCAAGACTGTAATGTGAGAAACACGAACCCCACCTTCGTCAGTTTCTCCATCTAATTTTGTTTTCTTAGGAGGGATTTCTTGCGAGTCAGTAATGGATTCTCTGTCCTTTGAAGAGCTTGTTTCGATACCATTCAACTCCTCCATACTACTATCACTCTTTATTTGGGACTGTTGCGATTCGGTATCCTCAGATGCAGTTTTACTCGGGTCTGCTGATTGCCTCTAAGCGGCATGACAAGAAAATTTCGATGGACTTACTTTACGACGCGGTGATTTAATGGGAGATTTCGCCGGAGAGGCTACCTGAGCGGCAGCGATTCGTGCACTTGTGCGCCGAGGGGCAGGACTGTCCTCTGAACCATGACCAGACCGACGAGGCATATTAAAACTAAAAGAAAATGAGCAATAATGACGTACCGTCATCTCTGCTAAGACCAGTTCGCCAACGCCGTTAAAATGTAACCAACTTTCCAAAATCCGAAGACACTATACTGTGTGAAAACTGACTGCACGTTTCGCTTATCATAACTCAGTCGTATGCAGTATCTGACGCTCAGCCCTGTGTGAATGACCGTGGTTGCACACAGAAAAATGCTACCTAACCTGATAGCCCGGGACCAGACACCACGTGCAGACGCGGTCAGGTTGCTACTCAGAACGACCCTACATCGACAGAATATGAAACGATCAACTAATATCAATTCAGGACGCTGTACATAGTCACAAAACGTGAAACAAGAAACAAGGGTTGAAACGTTGGCCAAGCCATCATGCCTACGACCAATCCGTTTCAGGTGAGCGGCGGTAGTTCAGAGCGGTGTCGAAACGTTAGGTGCGATGACAGCCATCTGAAACACGCATCTCAAGTAATTTTTGTCACAGCACTATAATACTCTGAAATAAGATACTGAGCGGACACAAGATCGCAAGCAGAAACAGTGAGAAGGTCACATCGGCCTGTTAACAAGAAAGCCCTATGGAAAACACTTCCAACAGACAAACAAAACTTAAGGATCACGCTGAGTGCGGGGTTCGTCAGTACGAACCCTAAGATACTTCACAAACTGAAACCATGCAATACCACGACTGTAGAAATTTGAACAAGCGGAAGCATGCCGACGCTAAACCATACCGTTCCGGGTCGTCTACGCATGCCGATTCGTACTATGAGGCACCGCTCGAAAACAGGCAGCCAACGGATTTCCGACTATCTAGAAAAAGCACCAAAATGCAGCGACCGGGACTGTGCAGAAAGGTCAGCTGAAACGTCACTAGACAGTCTACTGAGCTAGCATGGGAGATAAAACGTCTTAAAGTCAGACAAACCTTTTAAACTATATTAACTTGGCGTCACAGTTCTACTCGATAACTGCCGAACATGCGGTAGGCAGCGGTGCAGCCATCCGCGGCGTCTCTAACATAACCTCAACGCCCTTCGTAAAGGGAGATTACTCAAGCACACCGTGGACATAAATACAAATACCCAAGATCGGCAGTGAATGAATGGGAACAGTGGCACCAAGCGACAATCATGTTTACTTGAATAGTACAGACGCCTTTAACAGGCTCTGGATAGTCAGACAGTTTGGCTAACAAATGACCACACTACCACAGGAAATGCATGCGCAAATACACCACTTTACTAATACATAACATAATACAGCGCAAAAAACACTGTACAAATCCGCCCACACTGAATAAACATAGCAAACCGCGGCGTCTACCAACTTCCTGAAATCAAGCATGCACCCTAAAAGTCACGTTGTACAGGACAGATTGGAACCAACCCACAGGTCTAAGACACACAGAGGATGAACGCAAATGAACACTAACCTACAAAAGTTATGGACACCTACGAAGAACAAAAAATGTAGCAGGAAGGGAACGAAAGCATCGAGCGTGCAGAACAAGAACTTGAGGCGACCGGTTAATAACCTCAATGACAGCGAAGGACGAAAACTAGAAATTATGTACTCCGACCAGAAAGGCAAGCTAGCTGAGAGCACTGACAGATGATAAACAAGAAAACTCCGAAAACTCACCACCCATATACACGGAACGCAAAAACACCGTAGGCACGAGCAAACTCACCAACAAACCGATAGGAGGCGCCAATATATGGATACAAAACGATTTAAAACAATTTTAAACAACAAGCGGATGGGCCATCCCTAAGTTCTAAACTATTGCCAAGGATTTCTGTTTTATCTCCTTTTGTGCATTTACTCCTTCATGTGGCGTTCGAAAATAGGTTTTCCTCCGTCATTTTTTCACTGATATTATTTCGGGTCCAGTTTTCTGCGCGGTTTAGGTATGAGGAGTGACTCCGTGATTCAGTGAATGTTATGAGGATGAACACAAAACGCGAGAACCTTGAAGCAACATTATTTCGACAAGATTCTCGCTCCGGTTTGCCCATTCATCACTGACGAGAAACACTCAGTGGAAAAGGTCGTTAGCAAGCCATTAGTTGAGCACAATGACCACTGTATGCTCGCCCTTGATCCTATCAATTAGTGGCTGTGGCAACCAATCAACATGATTACGCATCGAACCATCAGTCAGCTCGTCTCGCTGACTTGGAAAGCTATCTCAATCACAGGTGTGTGGAACAAACCTATCGCGCATTTCAACCAGCACTTCAAATGCGGACGATTTATTCGTGCCGCGCAAGCCGTCTACTTTGTTTCTTGCTCACCTTTTCTGCACAGACTAGGTCTTCCTCTCGACAACTATCCCCAACCATTTGCAAAGCATAAATTTGCAAGCAAATCGGAGGGCTTGAAGGCTTTCCAAACTGTTCTGGCATCTTATGTATGGTAATGCAGCGTCCTTCAAGATGCGCCATCCTCGAACAATCCTCAGGAAATGACTTTTCTTCAATCCATCACCGTTTTTTTCGAGCCAGTCAGAAATCACGAGTATGCTTACCTTCATGGATGAGTTGGCAACGGATGGGGACAACAGTTTCATCTCGAATGCTAACCTCTTTGATCTAGCCAGGGCAATGCTCTCCATGATCGTCTAAAGTACACACTAGAAGCATGCGGCCTACAAGGAGCGTAGGATCTGCTGGATTCCCTTCTTTCTCGATAATAGGATTTTCGGAGCTGACACCTCATCAGACCTTTCGCCCACCTAAGAAGTCAGGACTCGATCGGCATTTGCTTCTTACTCCCACGGACGGTCTACCGGGCAATAATTCCGGTAACGCTGTCCCCTATACCGACGACAAAAGCCTAGAAGTCTAGCGATCGCAATTCAATGCAAAATGAATTTGATGTGATTAAGCGCCGGTTATACGATTGGTCCCCCCCTTCAAGTGACAATATTTATGTAAACATGTCACACGGTGGGAACGCACGACGCCTACGTGGTTTCTAGTGTGCTCAGGACAGCAGGTATCATGGAGTGGGATTTTGGAATCTGGGTATCGTCTGACTTGTCCTTCACGGATCACCAGATGATGGCTGTTGAGATGGGGTCTGCTACCATCAAATGATTAGACGAGCCATCTTCACAGAAAGTGCTGGGAGCCTCAAACACTCCGGGATGCACACAAGACTGCTACCTCATATACTATTCGAATGGTGTGTGCGAGATTGAAGATAGACAATTGGATGTGTTCAGCACGCGAATACAAAACAGATCACGAATTTAGGAAGTGTCGAATCCGAGGCCGGGCTTGAAGTTCCATCTGAATTTCGACGACTTTGTGGTGGTTCACTTCAGGTGCACCTCTTTGGCACCGGACGACTAGGGCGATTCTTCGTTATAGTGATCTTTGACAGCTAACCTGGGCATGAGAAAAGGCTGCAGAAACTCCGTCAATGAAGCTTCCGTGAAACACAATTGGATTCAAAGTGTTGCCAACCAGTGAAGCACACTTTTTCCTGCAGTTATTATCTAAGCATCTAAAGATTGATGAAAGTGGTTTTAGAGTATTCAAAAAACCGGGCTGAGAACAAGACCCGCAGGTAACACAACGCGTCAGTTCATGAATCTTGTGGACCGGTATTGTGTGGGCGGTCCAATGGACCGGTCATGAGAACTTCCTGTGCTAATGCACTGAGTAGTCTATCCCCCATCCTCCACGTAGTTTTGTTTAGTACGATGGTTCAGGGAAAACAGTCACCAACCCGCAATGCGCCGTCGGTTATCCAGCCCACAAGTCGCTTTCCGCTGTAAATAGAATAAGGGGGAAAATGATACGGCGCAAACGATGCTTATGGTTGAGTTTACTTTGATAGATTTTCAAAGCCAGTCTTAGGGATGCACTCCCTAACTTCCTAAACGGATGGAGGAAACACGGTCCTCTCACACTGCGGATGTTGCAGCCAACACACTCTGGTTTGACCAACCAGATGGCTACGATTGCACGTCACTTTCTGAACCATTAGGCTGGCGAACTTGGCATCTGGACGTTATGTTGCCAGTTGAGCAAACGGCACTCTTAGAGATCGTGCGCGTCAAAGCGCTTGAAGTGCAGAAAGCGTCGCGGCCGACCCAGTGGAAAGAGGGGCCGCGGACCTAGTGTTTTTGAGGGATATGTGCCAAATTCAACAAAAGACCCTGACTATGTGTCGAATGTGATCTTTATCTGTGCGCAGAAAGTCAGCTAAATATCCCTCATACACGTGGATGTCAGCAAAGAATCAGGTCAACAGTGATAGTCTCACACTAAATCGAATCTGTTGAGAGAGACTGAATTCGATGAAATCAAGCTAAGCGGTGGTCTGCTCTGGGCATTCAGGCGGGTGTGGACGAACAAAAACTGCTGTTAAGAGCGCATGCCAATAATGGACGGCTATGAAGTGAAACGGTTGAAGCCACCGGCAAAATAAGTGTTCAATCTTGGTCAGTGATTGGTCTTTTCATTTAGACAGCGGATGGCAAAGAACTTGAAGATAGACTGTAACCTTCTGGTTAGGTGTCAAGTGCCGTGGTGATCGACTTAGTGTCCCGAAACCCGGCTACTGATTGGTCAGAAACACATCGACATTGGCACTGGGAGTCACTGGAGGAGCCACTGCAGGTCGATCTGAGGTATCTATATGGATGCACCGAACAGTAAAACACCACCCATATATGGTGGACGGAATTAAAAGACGTGCCTTCTCGCTGGAAAGTGCCAGAAAGGTTGGGGGCTAAATTTCCCCCCATAAGCCATGCGAAACAATTCAGAGAACCCATGTGTGTGTTGAGAGTTATCTGCGGGATATCTCTGTCGATCAGTGGTAGGTCTAAACCTGGTCCATTTTTCAAGGACACGTGCGCCACTAATGGCGGTCGTGGCTTCCTGGACAAGCAAAATTATGCGTTGGGCGCTATGTGGCTGTTCAGCAGGCTGCAATCGGCACACGGGGACTAGTCCCGTGGATTTTCTGGCGCCAATTGTAATAACGAGTTCGAGATACTGTGGGATAATCTGATAGTGCAAAGTTCGAACATGTTCTGTCACCACGAGTAGCAGCTCAAGCCTATCCAGTATTATGCTGCGTGCTTCTATGGACAGTTGGCGGCCAGTCGCGACAGATTTTTGCTATGGTGCACTTGTTGCTGACGCGTGCTTTCGAAAGTTTGCAGGGTAATAGTGTGGAGTACAACTGTTTGTACCAGGATCAATCGGTGGTTTCGGGAAATGGTAGTACATGGCTGACACTTAGGTTTGCAGTATGGAGTGAGCGACCATGCGTGGTACTTATCTATTAACCCGACCTGATATACCAGCCTGTAGGCGTACTGCTGTTTCAAGTGATAGCGTGTTTATTCACTGAACGCTTCCCGAATGTTATGTGAACGGGTTCAGCAGAACTGGCCGACAGTAATTTATCTGA